>CM070594.1:68349141-68546161 GCA_036346395.1 Hsuehochloa calcarea | reverse complement strand
CATAGCTAAAGGAGAAAAGTTCGTATTGAATTTGATTAAGGCGAAAAATCGAGAAAGCGCCTATTCACCCCCCTCTAGTCGCCCTTACGGTCCTACACACAGTTTGACGCCCGATTCATTGTGTGTCCCTCCCTCGGCAACATTGGTGCTAAACGACCTACGTGGTTCCAAAAAGTTATTATCGGATATTTCAAATGAAGGAAGACTACAATGCAATTATGTATGGAGGAAATGAGAATACCTGTCGATTGCACAAGGGTGAAGTCGTGCTTGTTATTGACTAGGGAATCAAGGTATATTACCTTGTTCCACTTTGGTAAAATGACTAGAAGTATCCAGTGCCACTTACAGTATGTCGATTTAGTCATTAAACCTAATTAGTTGGTGTTGCGTATAAAGAATAAATAAAATTTGTATAGCAAGTAGTGAAGCACTTACCCCTAGTTGTAGGGCACCAGTATATAGTACTTGTCGCTGTGAGTATGCAATCCATTCGTTATGTACTTCTCGACGTAGTTTGCGTCTTCGCGGATGCATTGCTCTGAGATCAAATGTAAGTCGAGTAAACCCATCGGTTGTCGGCATCACCGGGATTGTTGCATCATGTATCTATACATAAGCAATGAGTCATGACATTTATCGGTATTGTGTGAATGTAGAACTTGATTGTACACACTTACAGTGTCCAACATCGTAGAAGTGAGGCATCGAGGGCGTCGAGGTTGAAAAAAAAATTCGAAGCACATGATGAAGTAGCCCAGCTTGTGGTGGAAATAGTTCTCATTATAGTCGATAAAGTGAATCCAGTAGGCTGGTCTTCCCTCACCTCATTGGTCTGCCGCATATACCAGTCACGCAAAGTCTAACAACCAAAACCATTGTTATGTAATGATGTGATGGAGACCAACGACATTCCGAGGGAGAATCTCCTGGGCTTGTGAACCTGACACACTCTACTGACAGCCATGCATGCTTCTTGAACTTGTAGGGGCTGGTCATACCGTGATTGTATTCCATCTTGACACACGCTTACTTCATTAGCATTCTCTTGGAATAGATTTTGGTACTGGTCTTGGTCTTGGTGAACTTGCTAGGAGAGTGTGTCAGGTTCGATGTACGTAGTGGGCCGTGGCTACCGTCTCATCACCTCATGCTGGGTGGATGACAACCGAAAAAAAGATCATGCTTTGTGGTGGGCTTGGTTGCGGCGTACTCACTGTCTTCTTCAAAGCAGCTGTGCTTATCAGAGGCGGTTATTGCTAATAACCGTCTGTGATACACATCACAGACGGTTTCAATTACAAACTGTCTGTGATAAGTAAACATCACAGATGGTTCTTGTTAATAGCCGTCTGTGATAATTATATATTATAGACTATTGTAGTTTATAACCGGCTGTGATGCGTATCACAGACGGTTTATCCCACTAAACCGCATGTGATAGTTCCCGTTTCACAAACGATTCTTAACAATAACCGTCTATGAAACTGTATACGCATCACAGGCGGTTCTTAACAAGAAACCGTCTGTGATATGCGTTATTAAATATCTGGTCATCCCCTCAGATCTAGATCTATCTCTAATGAGAAATGTGATATATATGCGGTCGGCTCTGAGGCTCGTTGGTAAAAGAAATACCTTAGATTTTCAAGTGTGCTTGTAGATCTACTATTTGTTCTTGATGATCTAAGGTTAGTATTCCTTTGTCTTTGATGCTGCTACTTTTTTCGGTGGTCGTCCACACAGTATGAGGATGATGAGACAGCAGCCATGCCAACTTCATCGATCAAGCCTGCAAGTTCAAGAAGCATGGCTGCCAAGAGAGCGAATGAAGATCCTCCTCCAGTATGAGGAGGATCTTGGATGTGCTGAAGCAGTATGGGGAGGAGGATTCTACATGCTGAGTGGCACATCCGAGGCATGTAGTTGTGTCTGGAGGAATGCCAGCGAAATAGCCTCTTCATGCGATCTCCTGGCAGTCATACTTCTTGAACTTGCAGGCTTGGTCGGTAAAGTTGGCGTGACTACTGTCTCATACTCTTCATGCTGCGTGGACGATAGCCAAAAAATAACGATTATCAGATATGGTTCTTGTTAATAACCGTCTGTGATAAACATCACAGACGGTTCCATTTATAAACCGTCTGTGATAATTATATATCTAGAGCATGCTAGAGTTGAGTTGAAGATGGAGCGCATTCTGGACCATATAAAGTAGCTGGAGAAGATTGTGCATGTGTGCATAAATCATTGTTATAATTTATGGTACATTTGTTAATTAGCTAGGAAAGTATATCACAGACGGTTCTTAGTAAGAACCGTCTGTGAAGTTTTCACTATTACAGATAGTTATTGTTTAGAACCGTATGTGAAGTTTCCACTATCATAGATAGGTTCTAAACAATAACCGTCTGTGACGTATGCGATTTTCACAGATGGTTATTCTTAAGAACCGTCTGTAAATTATCACAGACGGTTCTATTTACAGACCGTCTGTGATACGTAATTATCACAAACGGTTCCTTTGTAACCGTAAGTATCACAGACGGTTACAAAGGAACCATTTGTGATAATTACATATCACATAAGGTTAATTTGGAACCGCTGCGTGATAAAGCGTCGTAATAGCTTGTTTTGTACTAGTAGAAGCGAGATAGAAACAGGAGGGCACAAAGTAAAGTGAAGTGTCCGGACGTCTGCCTATAATCATTCACCATTAAAATAACATGGTAGGCTATTTTGTTGTAACCCTTAGCACCACCTATCGTGCTAAGTGCTATAAAATACCTACAAACTAACATCGTAGGCTATTTTTACATGTGAGTAGTAAATGTGTTAGCACGAGCAGCTAAGCTTAGCTCTAATACCATGTATTATAGACCAATCATACCTACAAACCTTAGCATGGATGCTAACTTGATTCTCTCACGTCGAGCCAACCACATGCAAAGCACAACGCAAATCACTCACAAGTCACACCGCTACTATTGTAGCTGCTCAAATTCTTACTAATTTGCATCTAAAATTAAATGTTCATGTACTTTGCTGGCCAGGAATTAATGCACCTTCACCTTATTGGCTTTTCCCCTTGAAAGGGAAACCTTCGCCTTATCTTAACTAATAAAAGGAGTAGTTTACCCCTACGCAGCGGGATGGTGTCCTTTTTCCTATGCGCGCGGTTGACCTCTTGCACCCCTCCCAAATTCCTCATCAAGATGCACCAATATGTGGACCCAACCTGACAGGGACAAGGTCTCGCCCTACCATCCCCCGTGACTCGCGAACGCATCCATGCCCCCACTTCTTCCACAACCACCCAAACTATCGCCGCCCCACTTCTTCACATGCACACACCGGAATTCGTCATTGTCCCACTCCTTCCTGTCTCGCATCGTGACTCATCACATGCACCCATCCAGCATTCACTTTGTGCCTCAAAAATCCCGACCCCTTCCAGCACTCAGTCCGCAGTTGCAACGGCGGCATGCACAAAGATAAGGGGATCTGACAGCGTAGGAGGCGGTGGCGCGAGGAGCTAGCATCAGCGATAGGAGGAGGTAGCAGAGAGGTAGCACCGGCTACAGGAGGTGGTAGCGGGGAGGGGAGGCAGCGACGACACATGAGGAAGAGGAAAAGACAAATGTGTTCTTCCCTCGCTGCACCACCGTCTCGAGTTCACCGCACCGCATCCTCTTTATCCTAATCCTCTCCTACGCCACCGCCACCTCCTGCTCTGCGCCAGCCGAGCAAGCATCGCCGCCTCCTCCTTGCTTACCACCGCGCCGCCATCGTATCCTCCCCCGGCCTCCTACCTCTCGTCGTAATGTGCTTGGCGAGGACTACAAAGGCCAATGGACGTGAGAACCGAATCGTGGCTTAGGTTCAGGGTGGAAGAAGAAGGTGGTCATCGACATGTAGCCCTCTTTCTTGTCAGCCAACAATGGTTGGAAATGGGTAGCACGTCGGGAAGGAAGTCGACATCAACTTCAACTTCCAAAGGTAAACAATCTATGAACTCAAATTTTAATTTCTGAGTAGTAGTAGTAGGTGATGCAATAGGCAGAATTAATATTTATATTTAGGGTTAATTCCTTATTTACCACTTGAAGTTGGCTAGGTCCCTAAAATGCTATTGTGAAATTGCCCATCCCTTTATTGCCATTGAATCTCAACTTTCATCTCGTTTTTGCCACTTTCGTCAATCACCGCTTGGACTTCTCACCATCAATAGTGTACACCTGTCAGTTTTTTGAAGAAATGTCCATCTTACCTCCAAGCTATCAGCTATGCGGGTCCACACATTTTTATCATAGATCCTTCGATACTTAGGCCATACAAGTCACACGTTTTGTTAATTGTGATTTGTGAACAAAGTATTGGTCAACTGAACAATGTAGCGTCAAATGGAATGTGGAGGATTAAACTAGACCATGGACTCATATTACCAAATCAAGAACCAAGCCCTTACAAAACCCACCATCTAAGCTAAACAATTTCATACCAAAGACCAAATCAAGAACTGGAGCTAGCGGACGACTTTGCGGGATTAGCATACTCGCGAATCGAGTAGGGACTGAAACAGAGGAATTGGAACGAGGGGGAGAGCAATCACCGTCTTGAAGCTCATGCTCATGCTCCCATCAGTCTCGCTAGATTTCCTCAAACGACCGTATCTCAATGTGCTCTAGAACTCGTCGACGGTGATGTCTCCCATGACAACCTCGTAGGTGTTGTGGCTGCGTGACTTCTTGATGCCAGCGGTGAAGTGGACCTTGGCGGTGTCAGCCTTGACAACGGTGACCCTGGCTTAGATGAGCACCTCGGTCTTGAGGCCCTCCACCTCCATCGGGCGGCCCTTGTCCAACATCCCGACCACTGTGGTGGCGAACCGTAGCTCGGAGCCATCCCCGTACCCAACCTCGCAGGCGGTGGGGATGTGCACCGTCAGTGGTATGACCTTTGAGATTCGTCCACGACGCTGGTTGAGAGTGATTGCACCAATGGATGAAAGAAACGCATCATCAGAACAAGGAGTCAAGGAGATGAGGTGAAACAGAGGAATTGGGATGGGGAGAGAGAAACATCGCCGTCTCCCCACCACCACCGACGAGATCCCCTATTCTCGAACCGCCGCCGCCAGCTCGCTCCAAGCTACCTCCACACGAGTTAAGGCACACAACATGATCTCCTTTGCCTGCTTATGCCATCACACCACTCAATTGAGCCACACCGCCACTGGAAGGCCACCAGTGACGAGACCTTCTTCCCCAGATCCGGTCTACAGTTCCTGGACCACCACGGCCCGCCTCCATCCAAGTGACTACTTCTGTCGGCTTCTCCATGCAGCGTCGTGCGAAAAGGAGGTGAGGGCGAGGTGATCGGGGAGAGGGGAAGAAGAGGAAGGGCACTGTGCGGAGCTCGAGCCGGAGCAAGGTGGTAGCGGCGCAGGGAGGAGTGTGAGAGTGAGGATGAGACAGTTGGCTACGGGGAGGAAGGGGATGAGGGGAGAAGGAGAAGAAGAAGGGCAATATAGTCTTGTTTTCACACCACTTAACAGCCAACTCATCGAGAGCTGACAGAAGTGTCAAAAATAGGATGAAAGTTGATATTCAATGGCAATGGACGGACGAGCAATTTCACGATGGAATTTTCTGGTCCTAGCTAACTTCCAGTGGCAAATAAGGAATTAACTCTTCTATTTATATTTGTGTGAAAAAATTGATATTTATTATGCCATTTATGATCTCGTCTGCTGATATGTATAACTCTTTTTTGGAGTTTCGTTGCAACGCATAAAGCCCCTAATAGTTGTAACAGAGACAAAAGTCAACAACGGCAGAATGAATGAAGAAGGAAACGCTCAATCCGTGAGCTCAATCTTGACGCTTCCAACCTTCACCTTGCCCTTCCCTTGCCGTGGTACTAGGGTCACCACCACGCTCTCGTCACCCTCGACATTGAGATCCTCCAGTTGCTCGTTCAGCGCGAGCCGCAGCTTGGTCTTGATCCCTCTTCCCTTCCTGCCGTGCTTGTGCCGGTGCGGCACGTTCACGAAGCTCCCGGCGAGCTCCCGCCCGCCCGGCCCCACTGCCACGTGGTCCTCGCTGGCGTTCACAAACACGTCGAACTTGGCAGCGACGTCCCTGTCCACCTCGATGTCGTCGATGACAAGCACCTCCTCCTTGGCTGACTTCTCGGCTTTGCTCCTCCTCGACGAGACCGGCCTCTTCACCGTCACGCTCGTCGCCAAGTCCAGCGTAATGGGGAACTTGGCCGCCTTCTTGGCGTCGGCGGCGTGTGCCACCGCCGTGGGCGTGACGAACGATTTCACCCTCTGCGTCACCATCGGCCTGGCTGTCGTCCACGGCATGGGCACGTCCTGGTACCGGTACCGCAACCTGTCCATGTCGAGCACGTCGCGCACGCGGATGCGCACGAGCTTGGGGGCCTCATCGTAGAAGAGGAAGGAGGCGTCGAGCCAGTCGGGATCGGTGAGGTCGGTGTGGCGGCGCGTGTCGAGGCCCTTCCAGACGGCCCACATGCGGTCGACGTTGGCGTGGTGCGCGTAGAAGAGTGGGTCGCGGCCGGCCGAGTAGAAGTTGCCCATGTCCTCGGCGACCGGCTGGCTCGGGTCGCCGCACCAGATGTGCACCGGGCCGTGCGGGATATTCTCAACCGGCCCGGGGCCCTGGTTCGGTTCGTCACCCGCGCGGTACGGGCTGCCGAAGAAGAGCGACGGCGTCGGGCTTAGCGAGATCATCTGAATAGTTTACCATGCACGTCCAATTTTTTTGTTAAGCCAGGGTGCGAAACTATTGGTTGTTCAGTTCATTTTCATGTCAGCTTCATAACCATATATATATATATACATACCTGACGGTACATGACCTTAAGGTTGTGATCAACCTGTTGCTTGTTCAGAACCGGGGCTCGCGCCCGTTGTAGTCCAGATCGATCAGCTTCGGCGGCGCGTGCCGTCCGTCCCTCCGCGGATCGAAAAGCTGCGACGACTTGTCGGCGTACATCGCGGGCATGCGCATCCCGTCCGGCGCGTCCCAGTTCCAGAACGGCATGGCGAAGCTGGGGTCACCGATCAAACTCCCCAGGATCCGCTCGAAGAAGTAGAGGTAGCACCTGTGGAACGGCAGGAACAGCCACGAGTTGTGCACCTGGAGCTCCACGTCCGGGAACCCCTCGATGCTGTACGACCCGTCGCAGTATGCGCAGTGGACGCTCGCCTGCGCCGCGAAGCTCCGGGGGTCGCCCGCCGGCAGCGCCTTCATGGCCGCGATCGCGCGGTTGAACTTGGCGATGTAGTCCGCGCTGGTGGAGTGCGCGGCGGGGCGCGTGCGGAGCGGCGAGGACGCGTCGGGCGGAGCGAAGTCCACGGGCAATGCGTTGGAGGGCGGCGGGCAGCACGTCAGTACGTTGGCGGTAGGCGGGAGGTCCGGCGGGCCGCAGGAGGAGATATCGGGCGTAGCAACAGGGTCGGCGCCGGCGCGGTGCGGGGACAGGAGGCCGGCGGTGGCACTCGCACCGAGCGTGCCGAGGCCAAAGAGGACATCGCGGCGGTCGAGCCGTGAGGCGTCGAGCTCCGAACGTTCACCCCTGGGGTCCGTGGACGACGATGTGCACGAGACGCGATGGACGGCGGCGCGGCGAGGCTTAAGGCTGGAGCTGGCTCTTGGAGAGAAGGGGCACGGGGGGGATGAGGGAGAAAAGGTGGTAGGTTTAGTGATCAGCTGGGACAGTGACGCCATGGCCTAACTCGTAGCGCGATGATGGATCGGTCGCTTTGGTGTTTCTGGATTGGATTGCAATGGTGTAGTATATATAATGTGCAGGCGCGGCGCAGGCCCGTGCGTGTTCGTGCGCCGCGCGTCAGTAACGCGCGACCTGGGAAGTGCGCATGTGCGAGGGAGAAAAACGCATGGATCCCTTGAACAACGCTGCATTGCTGCATGTGGGGGTGGGATGGGGGATCTTGTGGATTCGTCGGTGTCCACGTCTAGTTTGAAGATTTGACAGATAAGCGGTGCTAATTTTGATGCTGAGTTTCGAGTTAAAAACTGCTTGTACTTGTTAGTGCACTACTACGCAAACTCGCGTGGGCCAAAGACTTAATTTGTGGACTGTGCACCGCTGTGCTGTGGTGTGTGGACTCCGGGAAGGAGTCTGCGTCGTTTGCTCATTTCCGGCTGAAAGAAACTTTTATGGGGACGCACACAGCATGGGGGGTGCATCTCATGGCCGACCGATGATATGTCCCATGCATAGAAGTTCTTTCCTTCGTAGCTCATCCAAGAAGCCCATTCAACTATTCAGAAAGTGTGTATTTCCGTTAAAAAAGAAGAGAGTGTGTTATTTCGGGGAGACCTCATTTCAAATTATACTCGAGGTGGAAACATAGTGTAGGATCGAATACGATAATCAGAGAGGAGTGAATGATTGTAATGTCTTCTTTTTTAATTACCAAAGAGTATCTTCTTTTAATTCAACCGACAACCGAATACAACGAACTCGTACGAGTTTATCACCTAGTCGTAGTGGATGCCTCTAATGTCCGAACTAAAGCATATAATTCCTTATCATAAGTAGAATAATTCAGACTAGACCCACTTAATTTCTCACTAAAATACGCAACAGATTTACCTTCTTGAATAAGCACACATCCAAGTCCAATTCCACTAGCGTCATATTCAAGCTCAAAAGTCTTATCAAAATCAGGAAGTTGGAGAAGTGATGCATGTGTAAGCTCATCTTTCAAAATATGAAATGATTGTTCTTATTTAGGGCCCCATATAAAAGGAACACTTTTCTTCGTAAGCTCATTCATCGGTGCGGTAATGGCGCTGAAATTTTTGAAAAAGCGTCGATAAAATCCAGCAAGTTCGAGAAAACTCCTCACTTGTGTGACCATGTTAGGAGTCGGCCAACTCTGTACAGCTTCGATCTTGGCTTGATCAACTTTAATACCCTGTGGAGTAACAACATAGCCAAGAAACGATACTCGATCGGTGCAAAAGGTGCACTTCTCAAGGTTACCAAACAAACGTGCATCACGTAGAGCATTAAAAACAGCTCGCAAGTGTTCAAGATATTTCTATAATGTTTTGCTATAGATCAATATGTCATCAAAATATACCACCACAAATTATCCTATGAAAGCACGCAAAACTTCATTCATTAATATAATGAAAGTACTAGGTACTACCAACTACTCATATAATCCAAACTTAGTTTTGGATGTTGTTTTCCATTCATTGCCAAACTACTTGTGAATTTGGTGATACCCACTACGCAAATTAACTTTAGAAAATATAGTAGAGCCACTTAATTCATCAAGCATATCATCTAGCCTAGGAATATGATAAAGATATCGAATAGTAATATTATTGATAGCTCTATAGTCAACACACACGCCATGATCCATCTTTCTTAGGTACCAAAATCACAGGGACAGCACAAGGACTAAGGCTTTCGTGTACGTACCCTTTGTCAAGCAAGTCTTACACTTGACGTTAAATTTCCTTAGTCTCTTCAGGATTGGTTCTATATGGCGCACGGTTGGGAAGCGAAGCTCCTAGAATTAAATCAATTTGATGCTCAATACTCCTAATTGGAGGCAGCCCTGAGGGTATGTCACTTGGAAACACATCAGCAAACTCCTGCAAAATGTTAGCAACAACACGAGGCAAAGAAGGAGACATATTCTGAAAGGAAAACAAGACTTCTTTGCGCATTAAAGCATAGCAGTCAGATTTGGTATCTTCCATCTCATAAATATCAGATTTAGTAGCAAGGAAAACAAAACCTTTCAATTTAATTTCACATTTCCTAGCAAGAGGTTCTTTCTCTATTAGCTCTCTCTAATTCATCCTTTAAAATAGCTTCAGGATGCACAAGTTCTTTAGCTGCAATTTGATTTTTACTTTTGCTACTCTCTTTTTCTCTATTAGCTCTCTTTAATTCATCCTTTAAAATAGCTTCAGGAGACATGGGCAACAAAGTGATTTTCTTTTCATTAAACATGATAGTATACTTATTAGTTCTACCATAAGGCACTGTATCTCTACCATATTGCCAAGGCCTACCTAATAACAAAGAATATGCTTGCATAGGTACACTACATAATCAGCATAATCATGGTAAGAACCAATAGAAAAATGTACTATCACAATGCGAGTTACTTTCAACTTGCGAAAATTATTGAACCATTGAATGTAATATAGGCGAGGGTGCTTTGTGTAGTCAATGCAAGCTTCTCAACCTTGTTCATGCTCGCCAAATTGTTGCAACTTTCTCCATCAATGATCACTCGACATGAATGCTCTTTGATGACAAACTTTGTTTGGAACAGATTGCGGCGTTGATTCTACTCAGCACGCTCTATTTGTGCACTAAGTACACGCTTCACTATAAGGCTTAAATACTTATCTAAATTTCAGCACCATATTGTTCCTCGTCGTGATCAGATTTTTAGTCATCACCTGCGAGGTCAGTTGTAAGCATAGCAATTTTTTTTCTTAATGTCACTAGCTGAAGTATACTCATCATATCCTTTATCAAGAGGGCCCGCTTGCTAGGGCAATCTCGCATCATGTGTCCATAGCCCTTGCAGTGATGCATTGTGTTTCTCGTGCTCTACCAGTTGAAGCAACCGAAGATGAACTTTGTGCGGGGGCTTGAACTATGATCTTGCTCGTTTCCGGTATGCGTGATGGTCTAGTGGAAGTAGATGGACACCGGGTGTTGGAGGAGTTCGTAGGTGCAGGTGTTCGGCTAGAGGGAGTAAATGGTGCTCTTGATTGCCCTTGAGTTATGCGACCTGTAAAAGAACCTGTAATTTTTTTTTATTTCTGGATTGACGTCCCTGTACCTCTCTCTCAGCTTTACAAGCAAGATGAAACAAGCGAGTGATAGAATTGTATTCTTTACAGTCAAGTATGTCCTGAATTTCACGGTGTAAACATCCCAAAAATCTAGCCATCTTAGCATCTTCAGTTTCTACTAAACCACAACGCAACAAACCAGTTTGCATTTCTTGATAATAATCCTCTATAGAATTACTACCATGTCTTAAGCGTTGCAAGCAAATCACGAGAATAATGTGAAGATACAAATCTATGCCTCGTTGCTCTTTTCAAAGCATTCCATGTTCTATGTATGTTCTGATTAGTATGACAATATTCGCTCCACCAAATAGACGCAAAATCAGAAAATCGCTAGTAGCAGCCCGAACTTTCTTATCTTCAGAGAATTCATGACAAGAAAATTTTTGTTCTACGGTAAGCTCCCATGTGAGATAAGCATCAGGATCATATTTTCCAGCAAAAGGAGGTATAGTGAATTTAATTTTACCAAATGCATCATTATGATCACATATCTTACATTGATTTCTTCCCATACCTTGACGATTTTGACGAACCCGACGATGGTTGCTATCATTGTGAACATTGAATCCATCGGTTTTCGTATCAGTAGTGTAGTTGTTTATGTCTTCTTCTTCCACCTCATCTGCCCAAGAGCGGGCAGCAGGTGGTGTGCGGTGAGTAGGATGCTCCTCCACTCTTGGTTCACCCTGGGCCGTGGTTTCAGCAAGTGGCTGACGTTCGAGGAGCGCAACATGTGTGTGGAGTGCCGCGAGGTTGTCGTTAATCTTATCCAAGGCATTGTGTACACTCTCACTGAGCGAGTGCCTAATGTGCCGCACGAGCTCTCCCGTGCGAGGTGTGAGAGACCCCTCACCCGCATGCTCCAAAGACTGGTCGTTGTTGTTTTCGCCATGTGTAGATCCGCGTGACCCTGCCATTGTAGTAGAAAACAAAGAATAAATCACAGTGTATATGTCCCTGTGGACTACTTGGTTCTGGAGTTTCACGAGTCACTCTCTCACAACGCCTTACCAAGTTCTTACAAGCTCTTACCAATGCAGCAAGGAGGTGGTACAATCGATGGCTGGTTCATGACACCCTTACTTGTCAATAGTCCAACGATTGCGAGGAAACAGTACCTGCTGAGTTAGCGGGAAGTGGAGATCGGAAGGCTAGTATGTAGCAAAGGAGTAGCAATTGTTTAAATCAGTATGTGAAGTTGAAAAGTAGTTCAAAATACTAGTCACAAGTACTGGTCCTAGTCTAAACCAAGCCTAGTTAGTGCAACTCGCAAGGACGACTAGGAGCAAGAACGAGAAGGCTAGCACAAGAATTATCAAAGCAAGCGAGTAATGGATGAACTATGTCAATCTAAACAAGGAAAAAAAATCAAGAAAGGAGCCAGATCTGAATTTCTTTTTTTTTTCTTCTCCTCTTTCCTTTTTTTTTTGCTCTATGATTTTTTTGCGAATCCGCACCCGACTCAAATCTCTTTGAATTTCTCTTTCAAGCATAGGAATGTATATGGGTCATAAACTTTTTATAAAATGTCGGGGTATAAACATAATTAAAAGATACTCTCTCTCTAAACTCTATTTTTTTTATTGCACTATCATAGTCAGATTAATATTAGGTTTCCTTCTGGCAACACGAAACAACCTCTTTCAGCTCGCGGCGGTAAGGTGGCTGGTGGTCGCAGCAACAAGATGGTCAAACGATGGTAGAGCGAGTTGGTGCTGCAATAGTGATTAGCAATGGTGGCAGGCGCTGTGGTGGTCGATCGATTGTCGCGGCAGACATCTTGGTTGCTACGGCAAAGATCAGTAGGCAGCGGCGGGGCAGGGGGTGACTCCAAACTAGACCAATCTAAACAGAAATCAGTGCAATGTCTCGACAATGCAACAAAAATTGAACAACGCGAACTAACAGAAACAAATTGCAATGGCTCAAGGGGCTCGGTGTGGACGGTAGATGCATTTTCTTTTGCAATTTTTTGGAATCTAGGTATGAAAAACAAATCTACTACTAGAAAACTAGAAACTCTCACCGATCAACTGTAGCTCTAATACCACTCTATGAACCACGAAGGTCCTGTTCTGGCCCGATCTTTTGATGAGAAGGTAAGCTCGGTAGTAGTCGCTCAACTCTCACGATCCTGGCTACGAACTTGCAAGGCTCGAAACCATATAATCGCTGAACTGTTCGACAAGTCGTTATCAATCGTGCACGAATGCCCGGATGACCTGATCACAAAGATCAATTCATGCATACACCGAAGAAACATGCAAGAACAAGATAAATAAGCAATCTGAAATTACGAATAGGAATTGAAATTGTATTGATAAGTGGGGTTCCGAAGAACAATATCGTTGTTGATCTCACCGAACAAGAGGACGAAGTATAAAGTAGCAAAGCTAAACTTCAATCAACAAAACCCGCCAAACCCTAAGGGTGACGGCCACTATGTAAAGGAGGAAGAGAGGGGCGACGGCCGTGGGTACTGTTCACATGTGAACAGTACTATATAAATAGTGCCAAACCCGAGATGTTCAGCCCGAATTACAAGGCCCATGGCCCATAAGTATAGGTGGCACAGCACCAAGTTCCTTTACTCAAATATTGCTAAGTGTTGGTCTAAACAACTTGATATATAGTCTTCATGCTAGATTCTGCTAAGCCTCAATATAGAAATATATATTCCTCGTATGATCATCTCCATGCTTGGTGCTGCAATCATCTCCATTTAGCTTGCCTCTCGATCCTTGATTCCTAATTAAAATAATATCACGTACTTTAGGCGGCATCATAAAATTCATAGAATATGGATGCACTCCGAGAAACGAAGTCACCTGATAATTTAGTTGGTGAGCACGTGCTCTAGTAATTGGTCCTTGCACATCAGAAGCAGTATGGATGGTTGTATCAGTGGAAGGGATGCCCTTATCAACCTTGGATTTCCCCCTCGTAGTTCCGGTCTTCCTCGTCATCGACTATGACCATCCCTACGCTCAACCTGCACATGCAAAGATCAAATAGCGTTTTCCTAGCATAAGTTCTCCAACTTGACCAATATCAGTTCACACACACATAACACACTCACTTCTATCAATAAACATGAGCCAGATCAACCACGACCTTAATTTTCAACTTTCAGAACACAACTCGAGACCACTCTGTAAAACCGATCGTACCGCTATGCACAAGCTGGTCATACCGCTCGCCGATCAACCACGAGTATACAAGATACTCAAAGATTACAAGAATTGAAGCACTCGAAGGCTACGACTACTTACTGTAAGCGTACGACCACCTATCAGAGGCCTACGACCACTGATCGCAAAGCCCACGACTACCGAACACGAAATCCACGACTACCGATCACAAGGTCTACGACTACAGTCCACCGACCATCGATCAGACACTGTAGCTTTCGACTATCGACCCGTCACTGCAGCTTCGATCGTCGATCAGCCACTGTAGAGTCGACTATTGACCTGTCACTGTAGATTCGACCATAGACCAGTCAATGTAGGTTCGACCATCGATCAGTCACTGTAGCTTCGACCATCGATTAGTCACTGTAGCTTCCCAACCTTCGACCATGCAACTCCGACTATCCTTTGTACTCGTTACACACCTCGACAGCTAGCAGGGCGATACACAAAGTGTAGAACAGCAAAAGGTACTTATTTCTGCATAAATAACTTGTACTATTTTACTTTATTGAACAATCGAATATATTAAAGCTGCAACAACCAGAAATATCTCATCTACGCAGTACGAGCCTCACAAGTTATGGTCCGTCAATCAAGAGGAAGAAGTGGAATGCAAGGATCCTCAACAACAAAATCTCTTCAATTTCAGATTTCTTTCCACCATCAGCCAAGAGTGGGATCAGTGGTCGCAAGCAGGGGCGATGCAGCTGCGTATGTTAATGTTCCAGTAGTTAGGGGATACCCGATCCTCTCTCTGCTAGTTGTTTCTGGTTGTTATCCTAATTTTTTAGGTAGCTGTCGAGTTCGATTGCTGCTTGTCCACGGACGACGTTCTTGTAACTGAACCATCCTTTCTGAATTTCAAGTACAGCCAGCTAAAATGGATTGACTTGGTTGTGTTGAGAAACACATACACAGGACAGGACAGCTTGCTCATCTCTTGAAATTAAGTTCCCGATCGCAACTCCACTGCACATGGCTTGACACACTCCACTATGCCATGACTCGTTGAACCTGTATAAAATAGTGCAAGATCATTGATTGGATTGGAAGATAACCAAGTGGAAATTTTATATTGAACGAACATACGCATACAAGAAGTTTACAATGGTATTATAAAAGCCATTTTTAGTACGTTAAGATACCATGTGCAAGATCTTCTGACTTAGTCTGCTTCCCAATGAATCTTGGTGATGACAATTAATGAATACCTACCGATCAACGTCTTCGTATCTAAGCAACTGTTCTCTTTGACTGTTGGTGTTTAAATGGTATCCTTGTGAAATTTCTGAACATTATATCTTCTTTCTCGATCAATCATTAACTGACTGCTTCCAATCTCAACATGTGCATGGCCACCAGCATCAAGAGGCTGCAAATTAACATGATAACCAGTAATTTGCTTCAAAAATGTTTACTGAAAAGCATATGACACAGCACGTTGTAAAAAAGTATGCTCAGTCATTGGACACTCATCCAAAAGACATTGATCATAGTATCATACAAGATACAACCAGAAGTTCAGAAAAATTTCTAACAAGATCAAGAAATTGTATATACTCTGTATTACAGCAACACAGCTACACCTACAGGTGCGAGTTCAGCATGATAAAGGCTTAAAATGTATACGGATTAGGACGGTAAAATAGTCAAATATATCTCTATATACATCTGGGGAAATATATTGGACAGCAGACAGAAGTATTTATTGAGAACAATACGAGCACTCAAACATGTTTGCAGAAAAGAGAGAAGAATATTGGCTGAGTTGGGACATATCAACATAGGACTAGCTAGCTGAAGGCTTTGATTTCTTTTCCCTTTTTCCTTTAGATTTCTCAAAGCATCTACCAAACTCCAACACGAATTGAGCATTTCATAGGCCTTCCGGGATTCCACTATAAATTAATAAACTGTGCAATTTTCTAACCAAAATGCAATTGGATATACCACAAAGACCATCTTTTCATGAGCAGGGCTGCCTGGTGGCATTCAAACTAAGTTAATGCAAAAATGAACAAACTTAATTACTTGGTTAAACAAACAAGAGTAATTTGTTTAAGGAAACATGCTGTAGTTGTACATATGCAGATTGTCATTTTAGCATCAACCCAACTCCCAAGGACATGGTTCTGAGGTTAGCCAATACCAAATCAAATGGTCACGATTTCTGCTAATTATTGGACATCCCTTTTAAACAAAAAAAAAAAAAACTCCAGCACACAGAATTTGTAAAAAAAAGAAGACAGGTATTCGGAATACATTCTTCAGGCTTAGCATGTCTGAAAACAAGTTTTGTCCTATCTTGGCCCTTGGAAGGATGCATTGTTCAACATCCATGGTGAGGTATGCTCTGTTAGAGATATGTTAGAGATAGGGTGCTAGAGATATGTTGGAGATAGAATCTATCTCTAACATATTCTTATCTATACCTCTTGTACCATATATATATTGCCCTTTGGGCCTCTTCAATATACACACAATATATTCATAACATGGTATCAGAGCAAATGTTAGGGTTAGACTTTCTTACCGTAGCCGCCGCCGCCTCCTAGCCTCTTGTTGCCTCCGCTGCCCTCGGGCGGACCGACCTTGCTCCCGGGGCGGCATCTCGTCGTCGGTACGGAGAGCCTTGCCTTCGACGGCGAGGGCTGGGGCCCCTACACCGGCGTCTCCGACGGCCGAGTCCTCGGGTGGGGTGGCAGCGTCCTGCCGCCTCTGCTCCGTGCGTCGCTAGTCAGATCTGGATCGGATCCTTCCTCCACACGAGCCGCCTCGTCTTCTTTCTTCCACGCGAGCCACCTAGTCTTCGTCATCGCTTGACGTCCTGCCACCTCTGCTCCGTGCGCATCTGCTTCCTGCATGCCTGAAGCTCGCCCCTGAGGCCTGGATTCGTCGCCGGAGTTGTTCCCCAAGGACCATCTCATCGAGCTGCTCTCGTCCACCGCTCGGCCGACGTGGACCCGGCCCAGCGAAAGATCTCCGAGACCCTCCGCCGGCGACGTCTTCGTCTTCCTCGCTGGGCTCGCCTGTGCTCCGCCGTCGGATCTGTGCTGCCCGAGCTCTCTCTGGCCGCTGCGCCGCCGCGCCACTAGCCGCTGGAGGAGCATGAGGAGCATCATATTCGACCGCCCAGAGGAGCATCATATTCGACCACCTGGAGGAGCATCATCGCCGACACCGGCGATAGCAGCGCCCTCGCGGCCGATGGCGCCGGCCTCCGCAGGCCCTCCCTGATCTGCATCGGGATCTTGGCGCACCCCCTTCCTCCACTTTGAGATGCTCCCGGCCCTCCGCGCTTTCCTCCTACGCCTGCGCCAGAGCGCAGCACCGCCTTGGCTTCGACGCCTCTCTTTGCTATCCTCTTCCTGTTGGCGTCAAAGGGGAGGGGAAGGCCGAGGAGGAGGCAAAGATATTTGGGGGAGGGGACGGAGATGGAAGGGGAGCCAGCATGAGGTGCTGCTCCTGCTTCCCCTCCTCGTCGCCTCAGCTTCATTCTCCCTTGGGTCGGGTCGCCATGGAAGGAGAAAGGAGGAGAGCATCATCGGTTCCTTTCGAAAGAAAAAGGAGGAGAGTTCTGGATCTGATCGTCTTGGGATGGCTCAGTTATGAGTCTATAACTGGTTGTTGTTGCAGGGAGATGGTTCAAGTCTTGAGCCTGCTTAATTGTTGCTCGTATTGCGTGCAACAAGTACATGACCAAGCCAGCATGGAAGGATGCCTTCCACCTCAGGGTCTGGGTTCACGCATTCCATGTGCTCCGTATCAACAAGATGCTTTTGTGCGCTGGTGCTGATAGGCTCCAGACTAGATTGAGGGGTGCTTCTGGGAAGCTACAGGGAACATGTGCTAGGGTTGATACTGGTTAGGTCTGCCCTTGCTTTCAGGCCATCGCTCGGTTCTGCTACGCTGCTAGTTTTGCTAGTTATATCAGTATCTGCTGTTAGTTTGTTTTAGTCTTTTTGTCTTGTTTTCTTCCGTTGCGTCCATCCAAGTCCGTAAAACTTTATCTTTGAGTTTGTCTAAGCCATGCGAGTCCACAAATGTATTGTCAGTCATAGAAGCATAGTAATTGCCTTATGCATGGCAGCAGCCGCCGCTGCTATTTTCTTCGAGCCGCTGCAGATCCGCCGCCCCAAGCTTTCAAGGCCGTCGCGCTTTTTCCACACCTCGTTTTCGGTGTACTTCTTGTGCATTGCGCCGCGCTTCTTCTGCACTGCACCTCTGTTGCGCTTCTTGTACATTGCGTTGTGCTTCTTTTGCACTGTGCATTCGTTTCGCTTCTTGTGCACTACGCTGCCGCCGTCTTGGGCTACGATCTGTGCCGCCATACTTTCATCTATTCCTATTCGACTTGATTTGACAGCTCTCTCTATTCATGTCGGTTTCATCATCTTCTTTGTCCTATTACCGCGATCGACTTTGCTCCTGCACCTTGTGCTTTATGAGCCGTCACACGACACCGGATGGGAGTTCTTTTGATACTCAACATATTTTTCAAGAGTTGCATGCTACAACGACATTATCAAGACTCGGATTTTGAATTTTTCATATTTTAATGTTAACCCTTTTCAAATGCAATGCTATTACATACGCCTTGCATTTGAGGGGGGTGTTAGAGATATGTTAGAGATAGTGTGTTAGAGATAGATTCTATCTCTAACATATTTTTATCTATACCTCTTATACCTTATATATATATTGCCCTTTGGACCTCTTCAATATACACACAATATATTCATAACATGCTCAACCTTTGCCAACCACTATTTTGTTGAAAATTTAGCATCACCCTCATTGTGTCGACTAAAAAGGCCGAGCAGTCAAACTGGACAACTTTTAGAGTAGATGCTTCAATGCTCGCTAAAAGTGAAAAGAGCAAACTCTAAAACACAATGACGGTTTGATGTGCAATCATCCACTACTCCAATACTAGTCAATGTAGTCATAGTGCTTCAAGATTTGTGAACCTTAGTTTCAGGAAGAGGTCCTTGTAGTGGTATTTTCTGCCTTAAAAGCACGCCAGAACAAAAATCGCAAAAGTGACGAAGTTCTGTTTATGGGAGTAAACTCATGGTTTATTGCATTTGATACAGTAAATCAGATTCGCGTAAGAGGATTAAAAAGAGTATCTCAGGAGCATCACATATCCATATACATCATAGTATTAACATTAAGTAAGTTTCTCTTTTCCTTGTTGTGAATCATCCTCGACGAATTAACTATTATAGGGCGGATAAGTAGTTTTTTCATTAAAAAACATTTTAACAACCCCTTGAAGTGACGGAGTTTCAGCAAAATCTCAATGGGGCCAAAGGTGGAAGCTGCGGTCATTGTTCAATTTCATCGAAGTTTAGTGGCATTCAGTTACTCAGATGAACTTTTGATCCTACAAAGTCAGAAACATTGGAAGAAAGGATTTATGCATTGTTAAAACAATTCCAGAAATGCAGAGAAGCACAAACTAATTCTAAGAACCCACACTTCATGTGACGCCCCGTGTCATTACCTCAGGGGTAATCACACTTAGGCATACATATTACTATTCGTTTGCTTAGTAGAACACTACTCTAATGAATAGTAAACCTCTACTAGAGTTACGCAGCAGAACAATAAGATAGAAACTGTACATTTTTATTACAACAGTAGCCACGCAAGGCTATGGTCTTTACAAGTAGTAATTTACAACTGATAAATGGGACTAAGTCCCATCGCTTGTCGGCCAAGCTTTCTGGTCGTCTACTCGTCCCACGCGTCGAATAAGTTGCCCATCTCGCCCTGGTCCTCGTAGTCAATACCCTCGCCTCCTACAGCCTCCTTAGTACCTGCATGTCATTTGTCTCACTCGGGATAATTCCCGGCTGAACTAGGATCTAACAAAGGATAATACTAACAAGGTTTAGTACAAAAGTACTCATCAAGCATTAATAGCAAAAGATGCATTGTATGACTTATCTCTGTTCATTATCACAATTTCTATATCATCTCTTTTCTGAAAATAACAACTCGTTAAAACATTAGGTTGCAGATTTTAATACTGAAAACAGTACTTGTCACTCAAATATAGGAAAGACCCCTGGCGTTTCCCGTAGACTCCAATCCAGGAGACTGGTATGAATTCATGATTTGTATAGCACTGCGCAGGCTTGTACCACTTTACCCATAGCTATTCTGAACTCTAAATGAGCCAGGTCCCCAGCATTTCCTTTGATGTGGGTTCAAGTTCAGAATACGAATATTTTCCAGGTTACGTGATTAAGTCTCCACCCATTACTTTCCACCGGTGCTGATTTAGTTACGGTGCTAACCTCATCATACACCGAGTTCCAATAATGTTGGTTGAGGTAGCTTGTATTATGCACTCAACACTCCACCTTAGCGCTATAGCGCCTTGGATCCCCCATTTTCGAACTTCTCCTACCGGTACTGGGTTCCTCCATCACACTCACACATATTACTTACCTATTGTGGAGAGCATAATTACGTAACAAAGTAGCATTTTTTGCCTACCGAAACGGAAAAATAGTTGACACTGAATTTATGGCCTCTGACCGAGTAAGAGTTTTGTTGGTCCTTATATTTTAACCATATGTAAAGGGGTCCCACCTTTTACGTCGTCATCTTCATCATAGTCGCATTTCCCCTGCCCGGGCCCCTTTATCAACCTAGTAATTCTTATCTCATTCCTATTTCTCATCTCCTTTCTTATCTTCTCAGTTTCATCTTAATCCGATTTAATTTTGGGAAATATTTTTGATGCAATACATATATGATAGAGAAATATACGGTTTACATTTAATATAACTATATTTATGTTCAAGAGAATAGCTTGCCTTCAGAATTGTAGAAAAGGTTACCGTTGACAGATACAGAATTAGATACACCTGCCTGTGTTGATTCGTCTGCGGCAATATATACGACGTTACGAATAATAAATAAGTAAGTAAATACTTAGTGGCAATTGGGTGCTACTAGGTGTACAATAATCATATGATTCTTTTCGTTAGTGGATTCTAATTTAATAACACTTTTCTGACCCCCTCCGTTAAGTTAGCACTTCCCAATTGGTACTTCTATGGTCTAACATCTCTAGGCTCTATGATGCGAAAACCCACGCTTTAACGTACTAAAATAAAATACTACTCGCACTCTCTACCCGCTTTTAATTTTACAAAAATTTTCTACAATTTTCTTTTTCTTTTCTACCTCTTCACAAAGAAAGTGCCGGCCCGCTGGTTGTGCAGCGTGGGCAACACTCTTCGCCGTCCCGACGGCAAAGAAAGCCGCCAAGAAGACGTGGCGGCGCTAGCAGCGCGCGCCGGGACTGGGGCGGGCATTGCCGCGTGGCCTACCATCTCGCCGTCGGGGATGGCGGCAGGTGGTGGCTCGCCACGCTTAGAGGCGGCGCGCCGGGCCCGACCTCGCGCTGCTTTTGGCAACCTGCGACGTGAGCAAAAGAAGGTTAGCGCTAGCGAGAGAAGTAAACAGTTCCCAGAAGAGGAGGGAGAAGCGAGACGGTACAAAAGGTATGTGGCATTCGCATGCAGCTGTAGTTGTATTAAGTTTTTGCAATGTGATTATGATGTAATAAGATAAATGATAGCAACTGAGTAGTTATAATTCTGCAGTGGGTGTATCTTGACTTAATGTTCGGACGCAAAATTGAAAAACGGTGTGATTAGCGAGTAATTAGAATACTCAGTAGTTAGCATTACGATTAGACCGTAATTAGTTGACTTAGCAGACTTATTGTTGTTAGTGTTGTCAATTTTTTATCGGTAAAAAAATATCGTACTGTCACGGACCTCATCATAAAATATTAAAATATTTAGAGGTCATTCGGCGAAGTAGAAGTACAATTGAAATAGAGTCGCCGACGGTCCGGACCCACGGAGCGCGCTATCTATGTACTCTTAACCGGGTATATTGACCTTCGGTCCATGCACTACGTAGTAGACGGCGCCAATGACAAACGAGGCCGACCTGTTAGTAAGCTTTTATTTGCCTATACACAGGGATGTCTACGGCCTCGTCAAACTTCCGACTGAATAGGAAAATAGAAACACTACGACAGCACTTGATTTGCCCTCGTTGCACGGATCCAGTTAATGTCTTCACCTCCCAAACGGCAACCAATCCATCCCGAGTGTTCATGAAGTGTTCAAATCTTACGGTAACTTCACCCTGATCATCCCCAATGAATTTCTTTGTAGACAGATTTTTTTTTCACTTGCAGTTGTAATTCTTTCTACAGAACACAACATGTCGGTTCTGGCTGTGGGCTGATGAAGCAGTGCCAGAGGTTCGAGACATTGCAATGCAAATTGTAGCCTTGCAAGAGGACACCCGTCGTGTGGCTGCATTTCGTCAAGTGTCTCGACCATCGGATGAACCGATGGAAAATACAGATAATGTTCTTAAAAGACTGGATGAAAAGATGGACATGGTTGAGAAATCTCTTCAGAAATTAGTTAATATAGCTGGTTTTGCTATTTTGCTTCTATTATTTCTTGTTCTTGCCAAGTAGATTGTAATATCTACTCTTTATCTATGCATCTCTGCACTACGTGATGCATGCCTTTGGGACGTTGTTGTACTACGTGATGATGTATGCATACGTCTAATTCCGGTATGAATACTTTGTGTGCGCATTAATGAAACCGGCCACTCACGTCAATTTAACCACACCAAGCCAACCATGTGGCCTATAAAACGAGGTGAAAGACATGTACTACACAACCAAACCCAACCACGCTGCTACACCAGAGCTTGCTTCGCCACGCTAGGATGGACAAGAGGCAGAAGCAATGGGACGAGTTCCGCGAGTTAGCTCGGGCTTCTACGCGACGGCCGAACAAGCTAGGGATGTCGCGGCTCGGGGCCGCAAGAGCAGCGTGCGGGATGGAAGCTCTTCGCAATGAAGCCCCGTAGCAAAGAACCCCCGCCGAACGTCCCAACCGAGCATTCGCGCAACACCCGCCAGAGGGGAGACGCCCCTCTGTTGGTGCGAGGACACAGCAAGTTCTTCAAATCCAAGCACCGACTCGGCCTCGGCATGCGCTCATCGGGTTGTCCCAACTACTCCTCGACTATCCCGACCGTCGTTGGGATACGAGAACCTATCGGCGGCCGGTAGGAGTACTTACGAGAAGTTCACGTACCAACTCTCTTTTGAATACACACTTACAGCCTCTCCGTCACCCGTAGTCCCCGAGTCTCGTGTGGCTTCCGCGATGGATCGACCTAGAGATCCACCCACACGACCGATGGCACCGACTTCGAGGAGTGGAATGCCGAAAGGGACGCGAGATCCGGAGGAGGATCGTCGAATGAAGAGCGCAACGAGTGTATCCGCCGGAGACGCAGCCCATCTCGAGCGTCGCAGCGCGGGAGCGCGAGGTACGCGAGCGGGAGCGTGAAAAAGCGGAAATGGCGCCGAGGCCGGGCGCCGGCGAGAGTACAACGCCGACTCGGGAGGAAGGGCAAATGGCCCCGGTCCACACGATGGAGGTCGGGCCATTCTCAGTAGTCCCCTTCTACTAGCCATATTTTTTCTATCTCCTAAAGGCATGCGTACTTACATGGCCCGGAGGCTTGTGTCGCAATGTACCGTACTAGTAGCGTATGTAACTAAACCAATTAGCCGAACCAACATGCCATGTGACCACATGTAACATGCTTCGTCCGGAGTGCAATACAGTTCTGATTTTGGGCCTCCGCTGAGCCATCAAAATAATACTATATTGCAAATATGCCTCTTCTTCTAGAATTCCAGAAATAATTATTCACATCGACATTGATTCTTCTATGTTTTAAGGTATCTCCGTAATCACAACGTTCTCAGCCCCTTTAGTTCAGTTCTTGGCATCTTCAAAAATATGATCAAGAATCATAGCGACTAAGAGTACTCATGTGGTAATAAACTTCACACATTTCGAGTCACATCAAATCAAGAAACCCTAATTTTCGAAACGTCTCGTCATAATTTTCAGACCTAGACCCTGAATTTGTCGAGATAATCTCGGAGCATATAAAATAACATAAAATTTACACAATCAAGTCCTCTGTGTAGGGAGTCTGACAAAAAAAATTTATAATATTCGGACCTCAGTTTCTATATTAGAAAATTCATACAAATATTTAACTTCAAATAATTATGCAGAGAACAAAAAAATTGATAAAAATTCGAAAACATTACACAACCAAGCATACTATGCTAGGAGGCTCCATAAAAAGTTTCATAATTTTTTGAGCTCATTTAATACATTTAAAAATTTCTCGAACAAAATATTATTTATTATATTTTTCAATTTTAAAAGGAGGCCACCTGCTGCAGGTGGTGGCCAGAGGAGGCTAAACAGGGAAATTCGCAGCTAATGGGGCTAAACGAGGAATTTTCGTGCGGCATACGACCAAAAGTGTCCAAAATTTCCCTATCTAATCGAACGACACACCCAGGCTTCTTCCCCCATTCCCATTTCATCTTCTCCCCCCGAGGTTCTCTTTCTCCCCCTGGAGCCCGGCTCCTTGGTCTTCTCCCCCTTCCTCCGGCCAGTCCGGCTACTCCCCCTTCGGCTCGCCCCTACGCTCCCCCTCCCCGGTTCGGGCCGCCTCCCTTCGCCCGGCCTCCCGATTTGGTCACCGCCATCTCCCGCATGACTCACTGCTGCAGCCTCTGGCGCCACCTCCGGCCCGGCGTCGCGCTCTTGGCTCCTCCCCGGCCCACTCGGCTCACCGAGCCCTACGCGCCTCCACCAACCCGCTGGCCTTCGGTCGCCGTCCGCCTGCGCCCTCGGCTCGGCCCGGACCGGTTCTGGTCTTTCCTCAGTGGATTCGGTCCCCTACCCCGGTTTTAAGGTTTGATGTTGATTTATTATTATTTTTATAAGTTGGATGCTTGCGGTTTATGCATGGAAGATGAACTGGGGTGGAGGATGCACTGGAGTGGACTCTTGTGGTTAACTAGGACTGGGTCTTGCTCTGCGATGTGAACTAAGAGCTCTGCTGCTAAGGTTTTGTGATATGTGTGAATGGTATGACACACTAGACATGGGGTGGTTCTGTGAAAGTGATAGCAAAGATGAAAATGGGATGTGGGCTACCTTGTCGGTGGATTGTCGGCTCGATTTGGGAAGGAGCCAAAGTTGGTTTTGGTCTGTCACTATCTTGATGTGGGCTCTGCCGTCGTCTCCTCCCAGGGTTGTGTCCTCCAAAGCTTGCTCCTCCTCCTGGTGCCAACTTTGACACCCTTGGCCTTGTGGCCTTGCTGTATTGCCCACCTCCTCCTTCGGCTGGATGGATGGATCTAGAGGTGGGGAATGAAGTTGTGTTTGGCTGTGAGTTTGATTGAGCTTTTGGCAATGTGGGTGTGGCTTTGTGTTGGGGGAATGCATTCGGCTGGGGGATGTAGATGGTTGCCCTCCCGTTGTGATCCATTTGTGACCCTTATGCCCCTGTGCATATCCGTATGTCTCTCACCAGATATTTTTGGGTTATGGGTATTTTGGTCCATTGGTTAACAATTCACTATGCGAGAGATTCTCTGCAGTCGAGGTGAATCGGTATACGTAAATGTTGGATTCTATAACGCCGAGTGATGAAATCTACGGAAATAAGACGATATCGATTTACTTAGGTTAGTCTAGGTATCGTGGGTATCCAGGTACCGACTAGTCTGGATTAGCCTAGGTGACTTGAAAATTCAAGATGCCGGTAACCTAGGATGGTGTGTGTAGTCTCGATACTCAGAGTGCCGACTAGTCTAGGTCGACTTGGGAACCACGATGATTCCTATGGTACTCTGACGGCAATTCATTTTATTCTAACTCTATTCTATTGCTTTTGAGCGGCTAACTGTCTTGTGGTTAGTTGGTGAACGATGGAGCTGTGAATGGTGTTTCAGCTTGGGTTGAGGAAGACAGTTTGATTGGACGACGATGGACGGACGAGATTTGAAGGAAGGCTTCGACGGAATGCAATGCAAGTTTTTATTCTAATCTTTTGTAATGTACTGAATGTTGTAAAACATTATCTGCTCTGATGTAATTAATTCTTTCGCTACTTGTGTTTAGAATTTTTATTATTTTACTACTAATTACATATTAGTATTTATTTAAGTTAATTCAATCTCCTGGGTTCTCACACTTCAAACTATTTTAATCCTATCATCCGATCCGCCTTAACAAATACTAACATCACCAATCTACCAATGCCACCCATGACACAAAAACTGGTGCATGCTCGTTATTCCTTCAAATACATCACACACAAAGTTTAATTAACTTCTTCGGCATCCAAGACAGCTAATGTTTGTCTTCTTAGGGTTGCACATGAACCTATAAGCTCATCATTAGAGGGCAAATTGTTCGTTAAATTCTTATAGTCTTATGATATATATAAGTAAGATACTAATTCATATCAACATGGCCGGAATTAGTTGCTGTCTTGACCTAAAGAGGGTGACGGTGAGTCAGCGATTCTGAATTGCTGCTTCGGCTTTTCAAAAAGGAATTGCTGATTAAAACATGCAAAGGTTTAACCTCCCATCGCATACGACATCTTTTCGCTAAAAACATCCCTAGCTTCAATTTGGTCTTATCAGTGGTGATTTTATTCGTATTTTAGAACAGAAGCAAATTAGAAACGAACGAAAGCCAAATACAAGAATACTAACCCTCAAAATCCTCACGGCTGCTGTGCGGCCTGTGCCTCCGCCGTCGCAGGTAGAATTCGCTGCCGCCGCTCGGCCAAGCACACGCAGCCGGCCATGCCTGGCGCACTCGCGGTCGCGCGGCGGCCCGCGTCTGTTCTAACCACCATCGCCGTTCGGTGAAAAGTTCAGGACTTCATGGGGGCAAAAGGGTAAATTTCTTCCAGAGACTGACAAATGGGGGCCACGTATAGAGGAGAAATAAAATAGCTTTCGCTCGATCGGTCCCAGCCTTTAGACCCTAGACCCTAAACCCGCCGCCGCCATGCCCGCCGCCGTTCGCCTCCTCCTGCGCCGTCGCCTCTCCACGGCCACGGTCACCTCCCCGCTCCCCACCCCGGCCTCCATCCTGAACCCGTCCTCTCTGACCACCCCGCTCACCTCGAGGCAGAAGACCCGTCTCGTCATCTCCCTCCTCAAGTCCACCCCGCCGCCGCCCCCTGACCAGATTCTCTCCATCTGCCGCGCCGCTGCGCTCTCGCTGAACACTCACCTCGACCGCGTAGCCCTCTCCCTCGCCGCCTCGAAGCTCTCGTCCGCCCCGGACTCCCTCCGAGACCTCACATCCTCCCTTCCTATCCCCCGCCACGCGCCCCACGCCATTGCGCTCTTCGGCCAGGCCGGCCTCCTCCCAGACGCCGTCTCCACGTTCCAGTCAGCCCCCTCCACCCGCTCCCTTAACGCCCTCCTCTTCGCCTGCCTCGTCGCCGGCAACCACGCCGAGGCCACCCGCATCTTCCAGACGTTCCCTGACGCCCACTCCGTCAAGCCCAACACTGAGACCTTCAACGCTATTATCAAATCCTTCGCCGAGTCCGGCACCACAAGGTCCTTCTACTCGGTGTTCGATGAAATGTGCAAGAAGGGTGTGAAGCCCAACGCCACCACATTTACTACAGCAATTGTTGGGTTTTACAAGGAGGAGCGGTTTGATGATGTAGGGAAGGTGACTGAGCTCATGAAGAAGCACGGTTGCGGTGAGTCACTGCCAGTGTACAATGCAAGGGTGCAGGGGCTGTGCAAACTTGCCCGGAGTGGCGAGGCGAAGGCGTTACTGAATGAGATGGTGAAGAAAGGGATGAAGCCAAGCTGGGTGACTTATAATCATTTGATTTATGGATTCTGCAAGGAGGGAGATTTGGAGGAAGTGAAGCGGCTATACAAGGAGATGGGGAAGAATGGGCTTGTTGGGGATAGTAGCTTCTATTTTACGCTTATTTTTTACCTTTGTAGGGGGGGTGATTTTGATACTGCCCTTGGGGTGTACAACAAGACAGCACCTAGGAATTGGGTGCCATGTTTCTCGACCATGAAGATGCTTGTGAATGGGCTTGCTGGGAGTTCGAGGATCGATGAGGCAAAAGGGATCGTTGAGAAGATGAAGGAGAAGTTCCCAGATAAGGCTGGACGGTGGAAGGAGGTAGAGGACGCATTGCCTCAGTAGATTAGCAGATTGACGAACTCTCAGGTATTGTTTTCCTACTTCAATGCAAAGGAAAAATGCATTTAGAATAATTATGTTGCTTCAATTTGGAAGTTCTAAATTAAGAACGCTGATGGCTGGATATTCTGTTTGGCTTATTAAAATTTGCTGTTTCACATGTCCTTTATTCCATTGTATGCAATGCTGCCAATGCATTATACAAGCTATTGTATATGTGGAAGAATTAGCAATGTAATTTCCAGTTCTTGATGTGCTTCTGTAGGACCCACATGTACATCATAAGTTCTGCAACATGTTGTTTTTTTTCTTTTGTCTATATGGATAAAAATAAGATTTGAACTGCAGTATCTGTTTCTCTTGGTTTTAGTCCACAATAAAATGCAAGTGAGAGCCCCATTCCTTTCTGTGTTCCAGTGCCTAGGATATAACCTGTTACTTGTCAGTAATTCATTGATTGCTTCCATCATGTAGGTCGTATTAATATAATATTTACAGAATAATTGTGTCTATTAGCAAGAATCTTGTATTCTTTTTAGTTTACTGTACATTAGAGTATAGGATCTGAAGGGGATCGGAGGAATTCATTTTTGTTGGAAGCTGATCAGCATTAGTTTTTTTTTTTAAAAAAAAAATGGTATACTGATATTCTTTGTTGTCACTGTAATAAACCAGAGTTGTTCTTGGTCAGCTTGAACCAAAAATGATTTCTTGCTCAGACGAATGATCGTGCAGTAAAGGGGTGCAGGCTATGATGCACGGACACGGATACGTCGACACGACACTGACACAGGAATTCGCCATTGTCCCAAAAATACCGATACGGCGACACGGCTATATATATTTAAATAATAAGAATAAATTACACATATGTATCATTTTTTATGTTTCTTCATGCTTGTCGAACTGAAATGTTGTAAAGTGTAAAGTAAACTCGGAATATGTATCTCTCAAAGATGACCCTTGCCACTTCATTCTTCTTGCAGTCAATTCATGAAATCATGATATGTTCAATTGGTCATATGAATACAATTTTCGTAAATCATAATTCCATAAACCTAGGAAAAGAAATAACATGATCAGCATCTGGGCACTGGCCAATGGCCATTAGCATCTCGGCTCTGGCAGTGGCTATCACTCATTAGCATCAACAAGACGTCCGCATACCTGCGGACATCCATCAAGAAGACAAGTGAAGAAGATAAGAGGTGACTTACGCAGACGGCAGGAAAGGTTGGAGGTGCGAGGAGGTCCGACGAGGCGCAACGAGAGGAGCTCGAGAGGCCGCCGAGCCGGAGCCGCGACGCGAGGAGGATCTGGGCGGGCGGCGCAATGAGGAGGACCGAAGGAGGTGCTCGATCCGTGGCACGAGGAGGAGGAGCTCGATCCAATGGTGCGGTGGCCGACGCAAGCGTCGGGCAAAGCGCGCAACGAGGGGACCGGAGGAGGCGCTCGATCTAGCGGCATGAGGAGGAGGAGCTCTATCCGTGCACGAGGAGGAGCTTGATCCGGCGGTCTGCGGCGAAGTGGCGCGATCGAGGTAGATGGTCGCGAGGAGGATGAGGAGAGGAGGAGCTTGATCCAGAAGGCGCGTGGCCGTGGCGCATCGAGGTAGATGGTCGCGAGGAGGACGAGGGAGAGGAGGGCAAAGGCGCTTTGGTCAAAGGTGGGATTTGGGATGAGGTTAGGGCATTAGGTGCTTTGGGCGTGGGTGTGTCTGGCCGTGTCGGACACGCGGTTGTGCCGTGTCCGACACGTGTCGGGATTTTTCGTAATTAAAATTCAATTTTAAAGTAGCCGATACGCCGCCGACACGTGTCCGCGACGTGTCCGACACGGATACGGCAGTTTACAAGAGTGTCCGTGCTTCAGAGGGTGCAGGAAGCACATTGGGATGAGGATATTTCGCCTGAGTAGCCAGTAAAGATGTAACTTTGTGCGTAATTGATCTGGGCTATACCGTGCAACCACAAGTCCATTTATAGGGTGAACCTGGTCAACTAATTAGCAATGCTTTGAGTCGGTTCTATTTTGGTTGATAAGTGGCGTCAGAGGAGGCCGGATCGAGACAAAACCTTAGTGAGCAGAACCGGGTCAAAACGATCCGCTTTGTAAAAGCCTTGTAATAGTCTCTACTTGATTCACATGTCTAAGGAAACGTGTGTTTTTATCAAGATGATTATCTCTTGTGGGTCAATCTGTACAACCTCTGCAGAGTGTAAAACTATTCGAATAGCCGTATCCCCGGTTATGAACAATGTGTGGTGATTTCATACGAGTGGTAGATTTTATCAAAAATATTGGAATGGTCATTTGGTTGGGAAGTGAACGGGTTGTTAACTGGTTGTTGGATAGGAAGTGAACGGGTTGTTCACTGGTCGTTGGTTGGGAAGTGAACAGGGTGTTCATGAGTTGTTTCAAAGAACTTGATTACTTATGTATTAAACTTTTAAACCGAGCTTTACAATCTACTTCTGTATTTACTGTCGATATTACTTTCTGCAAAATAGGCATAAAGCTATCCTTATCGAGCCTTGCATGAATACTGTTTGCATACTATTCTCTACGACTTGCTGAGTACTCTAAGTACTCACGACTTTGCGCCATTTGTTGACCAGTCGCCGAAGAAGACACAGGGAGCACTGAGTTCTACGAGGACTGCTCTGAAGACTATGCGAACTAGGTCGTGTCCTCCACTCGATTGCATGTGGGCATGTCGAATGGCCTTTACAAGTTGTTCATTTCCACTGCAAGTGTATCTTTTGTCTTTAACACTGCGTAGTAAACTCTGTAAAATCTTGACCATGAGGTCCTTTTGCTATTAAGTAATATTAATTCGTTAGCTTCTTTAACTGTGTTGTTGTATGGTTACGAGTACACTAATGTTGCAACTGTGTGAGCTAGCTATAAATTTTTGCACTAGTTTAGAATGCACAAAGGGTCCCGGAGTTGCATATTCGGGATCCCAACACTTGCTGGGTCGATTGGGCCTGATGGGTCTAGCCCGATGAAGATTTCGGAAAAAAAAGAACTGAAAAAGAAAATGAAAATGTGCTAGAAGCCCTCGGTTGTTCTAAAATTACGATTAAAATTTCGCAGAATTGAAATTTAGCAGTTAAGCCCGTGGAAATTGCATAATTCACTGAAAATACCTATTCCAGCAGAAAAGGGTATCGGGAATTCAATTTTTGAATCGTTTTTTAGTATTTAAAGCATGATTAGCTATATTATTATTATTTCTATGAAATATATGTATTGTATTTACTGTTTTGATTATCTGTGATTGTTTATATTGCTTTTAATCACTGAAAATAGCAGTAAATTATGAAAATGCATAGAAAAATATGGGATCACGAACCTGGAGTATGAAGAGCATTATGAGAATTTTGCAACTATTTTATGTAAATTACCAGTAGTAATCTTATAAACTCTTTGCATGAATATGGAAATGACTAGCGTCACGAACCAAGAATTCGAAGAGCTGGCCCAGCATGGCCAGAATTTGTACCAGTCTTCAACTCTGTGGTAAGATAATCACGGATGAGCAGAAGATTGAAAAAAACCCTCTCTACTTTTCACCAAAATGCGGTGCAATCCGCACGCAACTATAATCAAGACGGCTACAATGAGTATGCCGAATGGATTGATACCATGCAAGTTGCGGAAGCTCAAGATGATGTTCTAAGGAAGAAATGACTGGCATCACGAACCAAGAATTCGAAGAGCTGGTCCAGCATGGCCAGAATTTGTACTAGTCTTCAACTCTGTGGTAAGATAATTACGGATGAGCAGAAGATTGAGAAGACCCTCTCCACCTTTCACTCAAACGCGGTGCAATCTGCACGCAACTATAATCAAGACGGCTACAAGGAGTATGCCGAATGGATTGATATCATACAAGTTGCGGAAGCTCAAGATGATGTTCTAATGAAGAACTAAATCTCACAACCGCCTAGTAGCAATGTTGGCTTTGAAGCCAATGCTAGCAGCTACAAGGTGAGGAAGCCACTCACAAAGGAGAGGGGCAAGAAGGGTAAGGTTGTGAGTCGCACATTATTGATGTTTTCCAGTCTAAGAAAAAGGGCAAATGACAGCATAAGACATACCTCGCCATTGCAGACACAGAGGGTCTACAGCCATTAGTTGCACTCATGGATGTGGACAGCTCAGTAACAGCCTCCATCACCCCTCCTTTGGATATCATAGCGGCCGCAGCCGTAGTTGCCCAAGAGGGGAAAATCGCCATGGAGCAGATTCATGTATAAGTTTCTACATACTTTGTTGATTCAATCTGGTGCACACATTGCATTGTTGATTCAATCTGGTGCACACATTGCACTTAGATCTTTTTTACAGTTACTTGCAGTTTGTGATTGTGATGAAACTTTGAATAATAATTGTAAGCTCTAGGAGAGCAAAGCATTAAATTCTTATGATGAGTCCTACAAGGCTTAATTTTTCCATATTTATAATAGCAATTTATGTTCTGGTATTTGGAGTATCAGAACACATGCGGCGCCCCATGGAGGAAGTGTGCATAGTGGATAGCGGCACAATGAATACCACCTTGAGAGAGACAAAATTCTTTCTGTGGATCAGCAAGAACGCTGGTAGTATTACGCAATCGCGGGCAACGATGTTTGTATAATAGGCTCCGGAATTACCACAATTATACTCTCGATGAGGACAACTTTGGTCTTTGAAGAAGCCTTGTTGTACCCAGAATCGATTAGAACTCTCAAGGATATTCGCGTTAACAGTTTCCACGTAGAGACTGAAGAAGAGTATTGTAAGGAATACTTGCTCGTTGCAAAGCGTGAAGAAAGTGAAAAATAGTATTAGAATGACTTTCTTCGTATGAAACTGGGTTATACTACACTAATATTAAGGCACCTACAACCTATAATGTCCTGAAAACTGTATTTAGAAGCTTTGAACATCTCTGGCTTGATAGATTAGGCCACCCATGACTTAGGATGATGATAAATATAATTAAGAATTCACAGGGACATAATATCTATGTAAAGAATTTCCCGAATCAGAAAGATTTTGTGTGCCCCGTATATGCCATGGGAAAATTAATTACTAGATCTTCTGCTCTGAAAGTGAAGGATGAAATCCCTACATTCCTGGACTGTATCCAGGGAGGCATTTGTGGTCCCACACAACCCCTGTCAGTGCCATTTAGGTATTTTATTGTGCTCATCGATGCTTCCTCGAAATGATCGCACGTATGTTTATTGTCTACGAGAAACCACACTTTTGCAAAGCTAATCTCGCAAATAATTAAAATTGAAAATAATTTCCCAGATCATCATGTGAAGTCCATTAGAATGAATAACGCCAGAGAATTAACTTCGAAGGCATTTGATGATTATTTCATAGAAATGAGAATTACAGTTGAGTATTTTGTACCGCATGCCCACACCCAGAATGGACTAACAGAGGAATTAATGAAAAAGATTAATTTTTTGCTCGATCACTTTGAAAAATTGTAATTTATCAACTACACGTTGGGGACACGTAGTCCTACTCGCAGCAACTCTCATCAATTTAAGATCGTCGGCATATAACATCTATTCACCTATACAACTTGTGCAAGGGTCAGTACCGAAAATTTATCATCTTTGAAGATTTGGTTGCAAGGTTTATGTACCTATACCACCACCACAGCGAATTGCAATGGACCCTCTCCGAAAGCCTGGATATACGTTGGTTATGAGACAACATCTATAATCAGGTATTTGGATCCTATGACTGGAGATTTGCATGCAGCCCGCTTCGCTAATAGCATATTTGATGGCGATTGTTTCCCGTCATCACGAGGGAGAGGAAATCAACCCCTTAATGAAAAATATCAGGAAATAACGTGGCAAGCCACAAGAATCCATGCATATGACCCGTGCACTAGTGAAGCAAAAAGAGAAGTCCAGAAGATAATTAAAGTCCAGAAGATAATTGAAGTCTAGAAGACAAAAGAAGTCCAGAAGATAATTGAAATCCAGAAGACAATTGAAGTCTAGAAGATAATTGATTGGCAAGCATTACCGAATCAACTGCCTGACCACATTAGTGATTTGAAGAGTGTGACCAAGTTGCATGTGCTTGAACGGAATGCACCGGAGAAGGTTGAAATATCGAAGAGAAAAAAAGGTATCTCTAATTCCGTCCTGAGGCCTCAGAAAGGACGAGAACTCTGGCCCCTCGAATCCAAAGTAATCGGGGACGCCTGGTGAAAAAGGATAAGAAGCTCTTGACACAGCCGATCACCAAAGTTCCCCAGAACCAAAAGGGAAGCCAGTTCACCCGCCCCCCCCCCCCCCTCTTCCCCTTCCACCCACGCCTCATCCTCCCCTTCGCCAACCACGCCCCCGCCACTCCTTCGTGCCTGCGTCCCACGCCGCCCCCACCGTCCACCCCATGCAGCATACTGTTCTCCTTAGCAATTCACCCATGGATGTCTTTCACGTCACGGAGCCGAAGTTGCAGGCGACGGCCAGCGCAGCAACGCAGGCGCAAGCTATGTGGTGTGCGGCGACGGGTGGCAGCGGCATCCAGGCATTTCCCGTGGCCCGAGAGCGCAATGGCGTGCTGGCTCGGTGAGGGCACATGCAAAACACCTGAAATATTTTTTAAACGGATCGCAACATCCCTATGAACAGTATACAACATTTATTTTAACAGGCCGTAACATCTCAAAGAACAGTACGCAATATTTTCATAAAAAGGTTGCAACACACTAAAACAAAGGCCTGCAACAATCAGCACAGGTTGGCTTCACTTCACACACACCACACAAATCAACCAAGCATATATCAATACCTGAGTACGCCTCCTGAATCTGCTAGAACCGCCAATTGGCTTCACCGACCGCGCATAGTGTAGTAGCAACAGGAAGACGCACTGGCCCGACACCGGAGGCATTGCCGGACCCAGACCCAGCAAAAGCATCCATAGGAGCAAACCAACCCTCCACAATACGGCGCGACGTAAGACGAGGCAACACAACTCAACAAGCACAACACTGCTACCTCTACATCGAATTGGGAGGGAGAAGAGAGGAGAGGAGAAAGATGGGTGGATTTAAGGGGTGATACTATGAGTTGAGCTAGTGAAGATTCCAAGCTCCGTCTCAACCTCTCACCACTGGAATGAAACGAAGACAAACTAACAAAAAAGTTACGATGAAATGGATGAGTAAAGGAGGATGTGAAAAATAGTAGCCGTGCTGGGTGACACTAATAAATGAACGTACGGGCGGAACTGACGTAAAGCTCTGCACATAACAACATGGTAAGTTAGTAAACGTACAATGTTTATGCAGCCTCAGGATATCTTGGCTCATGCCTCGAATCAGATAACATAAGGCTTTCAACCATTTATAACAAGATTTCAATACAACAATATACATACATTTTTGTAAATCTAAATTTAAAAACCAATAAGGTTTTGAGAACCCTAGAGCTGTGTAACCTCTGACGCATCATGTGCAGAGCCTTAATGTACAATTGTGCAACCATGGTCTTCCTTATTCGAGGAAGTTGGCATTGTTTACCTAGTAGCATCCTATGTATCTCAAAGAAAAACATCCCATCCTATCATGGTATGTACAGCTAAAATATTGATTAAAGGCAGAAGAAATAGAATCGCATGGCGTATGGTTAATAAATGCTCAGCAGTTCTTCGACCTGATGTAATCCGGAGGCAGAGATGGGCATCTTTCATTCATGTGAGGGTATGGTTGCATGGTGTTGTATCCAGGCAGCTCCATCCTGTACCTGCCCTTGATTTGGCAAAAGGGGAGCTTAACACTGTCATCTTTGTTGCACCACTCTGGAAGTCGTGTTGTGTTGTCCTCGTAAAAGTTGAGGGTGTAAGCATCTTTTATCTGCATGGAATTCACGCGTCACATATTTCATACCAGAAGATGGATGTAAGCAATGTTCAAGAAAAGATCGTGAAATAATCCAAGTCATTTGTTTGTGTCAAAATGGACAACATGGCCTACTGGTAGGACCATACCAGCCTTCCGCTATGAGTCAGTTACAAAGAAAGATACACTAGCAAAGGTGATGTCCTATCGGACCATTTGCCCTAACATCACTACCAATAAACTCATAAAGGCCTGAATTTTTAAGCATGCGAATATAGTACTTACTGTGAATTCAGTAACTTCTACAGAGCTGGAAATTGGGTCAAAGAGCCCAGCCTCCTTATACATCATAAGGACGAAGGTCACACAAGATGCTGACTGGCCATCAGTATAGACCCAATCATCTTGCTCAGGAACTGTTAGCAACTTGTCAAATGTCATCCCACGTTTCTCTGATTCCACTATGATTTCAGGTAGATCAAGACCCTGGAAGAAATGGCTCCATTATAAGACTATCCAGAAGAACACATAACATCGAGCACAATAAAACTATAAAGAACAATGATTTGCTGTGTATATAAACATGGTAACAAAGGATATTCACAAAAAAAACATGGCAACAAAGGATTGATAGTCAAAAGGACCTAAAAGGTGAATTTAGTACAGTTATCTCAAAAGATATTGAGTAAGCATCGTCAGCTGTTCAAATTGAATACGCAACAACAAAACCAGTTACAAGCTGCAATATCTCTAGATGCTGGCATTCCGTATAGTGTCATAGAATAGATCCCTTAGAGTGAGAGAACCTTTTAGCGCACAGTATTTTTACCTGAGTTGACTAAATGAGAAACTTTAGCAAGCAAAGTCTTCCTAAAAATAATTGAAAAGGTAACTCAATCTGCATTCATTTTTTAGCAGGGTTCCATTTCAGAACCCAGCTAAAACCCACCCTGCTGGACTGGGATCCTCTGCCTTTCATTAGGACAACAGTGGTGACTAATACCCCTAGCTCTCTCTCCACAGCATCTGATAAAAAAACTGAAGGGTCTGGATTAAATGCTACAGTATCCAAGGTTACTACAGTGTCCATAGTCCAGCTGGATTATGGTTGTACCACAGTTTATTGCCATAAAATGGTAACGCAACTAGATGAATTGAACTTCAGCGCAGGTACAATTTAGACCCAAAATAAGAACTTCAGCGAGCACTGATGAACAATCAGCAAGTAACCAAACAGAAAAAGAAAGAGATATAACAAAAACAAATTACAGGTATTGGAAGTCAGATAAATTTAAACAAACCTTAGTTCCAAGCCGTTTGTTAAGAGCTTCTTTCCACATATTAGCAGCATAATCTGGTTGAAGCTTGCTCCACACAGTCATTACAGAGGCAACCTAGGACAATCATAATATTCAAGCTAAGCGAATAAATCCTGCAAAAGTGCATAGTCCAACCTCGTAGGCAATGCTCAACTGTAATTAAATTATAATACTATAATTTATATGTATTAATATATTTATATCAAATAATTATACTCATAATTGTTGTGAGGTAGAAAATTAATCTTCTGAATCTATACCCACCACCTAAGCTATGAGCCTATGAAAACATAGGCTGATAATATATATCACTTAATGGAAACAGTACACATGGAATCATACCACATGAGCATCTAATGGTGGTGGATAGTTATCACTTATGGTATCAATCCAACTAAAAATCATATTGTGGTACCCATAAGGTTTCCCATCCATGCTTTTTGCATAATTCCAAGCCGCTGTCTCATTAAATTTTGCTCGCAAATCTGGACGCAAAGGAAGCAATGCAATCTGAGGATTTGAATCATCCTTTGTCACTTCAAAGTCCCACCATTCCTCCCATCGCAAGATAGCAATAATATCTTCTCCCTGCACATCACTCTTTGTTAGCTCAAATTGCGACACTGAAACTGATATACCACACGTAAAAGAACACTATGCACTAAATTTGATTACCACAGTGTATAACTTGTAATCCAGACCAGAGATAAAAAAACCCAGCCGGTTACTGGCGGTAACCGGTCGGGTCCGGGAACGGAAAACCCGGCCGGTTTTTCCCGATTTAGCAAATTCAAATTCTAGTTTTCGAATTTCGGCTGGTTTTTAAGCAAATTCAAACGAATTCCATCCGGTTTGTTCCCAGTAAATCCGGTAACCGGCCGGTTACCGTTTCCGGCCAGTCTCCGTAAATCGCGATTCGGGTTTTTAACCCGATCCGCATGAACAGCATCTACAATTCTACATATGGTTGGCACTTGGCAGTAATATCCTCTTCTTTTTGTCCTTCATATTTTACATCTATCCGTTCATGGTACATTCAAAGGAAACATTATTGGGTAAAAGAAATGATCAAAGGTCATTTGCACAGAACTATTCCTATAGCCAGTTACAGCAACAAGAACACAATTTTTCTAGTTAAACATAAAACATGCTGCAGAGTGCATTTAAATTGTGTCCTCTTGATATGGTTAAAATGACTGACATAAACATACCATGCAGTGCAAATCACTGTTTATCTTGTTAAAATATTCAGTAAAATAGCTGACAAGCCGCAAGCATATAGTTCTCTTCTCATTCTTTTACCCAAAAAAGAAAAGAATGGAGATCGTTTTGATCAAACTACTGTCTCTTACTCATTAAGACAGTGTGTAAGTAGTTAATCAAAATAAGAAACATCCATTTTCTGTAACTGATACTTTATCATGCCTATTGCGTAAATAGTTAGCATGCTGGAGCTTCATTATTTCAATCAGTTCTTCTATGCTCATTTCTTATATGGTCATATTAAAATGAGTAAAATAATAAATAGATACAACTGTTAAGGACTGGTACCTGTTCATTTTCATGACCAGATTCCCCAACCCAAAGATTTCCTTCAGAATCCCTGAGGCAAACTGCTGTATGGCCTGCATAAGCTCCAGTAACCCACTTCTCTAAGGTTTCAAAACCACCCCAGCGCCCACGAATTTTTGATAAAACCAAAAAATCTCCAGAGTGGATGTCATCAACATTAAATTCTGACACCCAAGGTTTTGGCCGTTCCTCAAAGGTTGCACCCATATGCTTCTTGAGAAATGCAAGATTTGAATTCTCACCCCATTCAGTATTTGTGAAGAGAGGGAAAACGTCCCAAAGTGCTCTGAGTGTTCCAATTGTTCCCGATGGCATGAGGAAGATGGACACTCCATTATGTTTCACCTATTTTAAGGAAACAACCAAGCACATTTGTATCAATGATGACAAATGTCAGTTACAGACAAAACAAGCAGCAGTGACTACTTAGTACTTACATATTCATACTCAGCCTCACTTTCCCATTCTTTGAAATCAAGAGTATGCTCTCGCCCCAGAATGTAGTAATCCCATGTAACACGGTACGGTGTTGCAAACACATAAAGATCTATGCAAGTCCAGCTATGTGCTTTGTTTGTCTACAGAAAGAAAAGGTCAATGTCAGGATCAGTAATAAGACAAGGAAGATGTTTGCATGGAGAGAAATAAGACATAATAGAGGGGAAAAAACCAACTAGAGCAAATAGAGTCTAGAAAGGCAGTATAAATTGTACTATGGGTATTATTTAGCCTTTTCATCTAAAAATCATAAGTAATCAAGCAACTGACTTTTATTGTGCAATCAAAGAACCTTAAGAAAACGACTACATACTGCCTTTAATCCAATCACAAACCACAAGCAAGACAACATAAACCATATGGAAGACAATCTTTGGCTGGTGAGATGCACGCACACAGAAAGATCATATGATTCTATCCAATATAAAGTCTCAAGTTGTATTTCTCTATCCACCTATCTGTTCTATTTTAGATATATACTAACTGAGGACTCTCTAGAACCTCCTACCTTAACAAAAAAAAAACTATAATTCCTCTCATTAATCAGGAGAAAAAGATTAAAGCACTCTTCCAGTGGACCCTGGTTATAACAACTTAGATTAAAAATATATTTTTGGCAAAAATGTCAACCTTAAACTTCCATTTGGGCCTAAGGAATTACAAATCCAATTCATTCATAACAGCTTAAATAGAGTCCTTTCATTGCTAAGCATTTGAGTTCGATATGTTTACAATTCCCTGCAGTATAGTTATAGCTTTCCTTTATAGATCATGACATGTGGCTAAGAGCCATAAATCATGGTAGAAGGAACAGTGCTTGTAGTTTGCATTGACTACCGAAGACAATTAAACTTTTGATCTAGTCCAGGGAAGGACTAGTTATGTTCCCCATAATTATAAGCTAACAATAATCAAAGTTTGATCACACAAAGGGGATACAACTAAGAAAACATGCTGAATAGGCACCTGGTCACCATGTATTTCACCTCCAGTTCACCAATAATGAAAAAATATACCTTTGGCCAAACCTCAGCCCAAAACTACAGTTTTACGTATGGAAATCTCAAAAGCATGTCCTGATTCTTCCTGCAAACATGGGGCAACAAATTCTTCCTACCATGAACTTCTGCGGACAATTACAATTTGGTTTCTACACTCAATTCAACCAACTTAGTAACTTAACGATAAAAAACACAACTTCAGCATTATCCTGAAACTAAGAACTAGTACCGTTCACACAAATCATACACCAACGTACAGGATTCAAATGAACATATTTGAATCGGCCAAGTGGCCAACTACCATTTACGTTGTACAAACAATTCAACATCTGGTTTACACCAAACTACACGATAAAAAATAAATGTTTCACAGAAATCAATACAATTCAGACTATAAGTTTTGATCCAACCCCAAAGCTCCAAAGTCCAAATCACCAAGCTACAACTGGCCTGCTCCCCCATTACCCCACTACGAAAAATTAGTTGTACCGCCCACTCGATCGAACTCAAAAAGTAACAGAACAAGCAACGTGAGGTGGGTCTCGCACCGGCGCTCACCTTGAGATGGAGCGTGCCGCCTCCGAGCCCCCCGTCTGTCCCGTTGCGTAACTCCATCCACGCCCTGTTCTCGTAGAAGCAGGCGCCCTTCCACTCGGCGGCGGGGGCGTCGTCGTCCCTCCGCGCACGCGCGGCGCCGACGAAGGCCGGGAGGAGGTCGACGGGGCCGCGCAGCGCGAGGCGGCGGAGCAGCGGCTGGGCCACCGGCCACGGCAGGAGCGGGAGGAGGTCGCCCGGCAGGACGGGGACGCGCAGCGGCGCCTCCAGGAAGAGCCCCGGGAGGAGGCGGGGCGGAGCGACGAAGAGGAGGGCAAGGAGGGCGAGGAGGGCGAGCTTGGGGACTCTCATGGCGGAGGGGGCTAGGGTTTCGCCGTTAGCGCAGGCCGTTGGGTTCCTTCGTTCCCCTTTCGCGTGGAGGGGACATCAGATGAAGGCCCTGTTTATTCCGGGTCGTCAAAACGAGCTAAACCAAAATTTTAATATTATCTTCAAACATTTGGCTAGTGTTTCGTTCTAATATTTAGTGTCGCCGTACAAATTTTGGTCGCGCCACAAATTTTCTTCCCATTTGCTGGCGCCGCGCGGGCGGCCAAAACGAGCGCCCAGATTTTGCTTCGGTAGCAAGAGACAGAAGGAGCAAAAAACAAAAACAAAAACCACGTGGCATACTCTGGTTTGCTGAGGATATTAGCATTAATGGCAGGTGGCTTTGAGCTTAAAATGATTATATTTTATAAACTTCCGTTTAAACCATTGTGCTACTTGCGATTTAATCAGCAAAAACAAGTCTCATGTTAGCATATTTTAATAAAACAAATATCATGTAAAACCCACATGTCATACATATAGTTTTAACTTGATTACAATTCAAACACATTAATTTAATATTACCTGTGAATTACTTAAGTTTTGACATTACTAAAATTTTAATGTGGCTACCTGATGACACAAACAAAATATGCCCTAAGTTCGGAGAGGACACTGGAGTATCGGAGTGCGCAGCAAGGTTGCTTGCTCTACTAGTTCCTTGTTTGTTGCTTCCAAATTTCTAATTCCGCACGAATTGACCTGTTGGTTGGCCTTGATTGAGATATAGCGATGGCTACAAGGGGTTTGTTGTTAACTTGTTATTACTGTTTGTAATCTATCATAGTCCACGTTTTAGAGTTAGCGAGATCAATCGAAGTTTGTTTTGGATGTATTTTAGGCATATTCTAGCGCATATCTGGTTTGTGAATCTTTATACTCCACGTTTATTTGTCACTTTTGACTTATACCGGTCAAACTTGTAAACTTCAATCAATAATATTTTTCTAAATATTTAGATTGAGCATATTAAAATGATATTGTTAGATTTATCATAAAAAATACTTTCCTAATATTATATTTTCACAACATTATACACGTTCTCCAAGCAAAAGTGACTTTTGCACGTTCTCCAAGCCAAAGTTTCAGATATTAGAACTAAAATTTTAACAAATTTCACCAAATTTCAATTAGTTTCGACATGTTTCAACCAGAGAGTTTCAAAAAAAAAATCAACAAATTTCATTAAAAAAAATCGAAGAAGAGCAAAATTCGGATGTGCTCACTGCAGCCGCTCGCCGCGGTGGCTTCGCGCACGTCGAGACACTGCACCCACTCACCTTCCCGCCGAAAATAAATGGGATGGGGGAGGGACATGAGAAATCTCCCCCCCCCCCTCCTGAATCCAACGGCCCAGGGAATTTCCTTCCATTCCCGCCTACCCTTGAGCTCACCGGTGGCTCCACGCTCGTCAGGCCGCTGCGGCCACTCGCCACCGGTCGCCGCTTTCGCTCGTCGCCGACCACCCTTGATGCTCGCCGCACGACAATGCGCCACGCCAGGCCCCTACGACCATTTTTCTTCCGACCTGCTTGTGTGATTTGCTGGTGGCAGATGAGAGGGAGGAAGGGAGATAAGGGGGCGTTTGGTAGCAGGAAAGTTGTCAAGATTCCCCGTAATCATAGGGTAATCTTGTTGAATTCCCGTGTTTGGTATAACCACCTGGAATTTAGCATATGAAAGAAAGATTACAGATGTAACTAGATTTTGATGGTTTGTGGGAATAGGATTACCTTTGAAATAGGTAGCTATCTTAGATTACTGTCCCACAGGAATCTCATTGGGGAAAACAAATTCGCTCTGAATCTTTGGTGCGGACAGTGTGAAACTCTCAGGCACACACTCTTTTCGACACCTTGGTTCTCAGGATAAATCATCTTCTCTCCCTACCCATATACACTGCTTTTCCCTTGATCTAGGTCAAAATGACTCCAGACTCTAAGCTACTTCATCCATCCAAGTGAGTAAATCCTTCTTTCATTACATCAATTTGATCTTTTTCATATGCTTTCTTGATCGGAAAGTTTTGATGTCAAAACCCTATCTAGATTTTTTTTCCTCCTTTCCCCTTTTTCCAAACTACTCGACTCGGAACTCACCGGAGAAAGAGATCGAGCGAGGATGGTGCAGTGGTTGCAACAGAAGATGACGAAATTCGACGATGTGACGTGAAAAATCAAGAAATTGATTTAGAGAAATGACTCAATGAAGTAACACGATATGCTGTGCTCAAAAGTGCAAGAAATGGTTCGAAGCGGCGGAACGGCGAGATGGGGTGCAGCCAATGGCAGGGAAGAAGCTCCTTACGGCGGCGATGGTGCTATGGGCAGAGCGGGGCGAGGGCGCACGGGCTAGACGGCTTGACACGCACGACGCGGCACGAGAGGAGTACATCACAGGAGGTGAGCGGAATCCACACACTTAGGGTGCGTTTGGTTGAGTGAACCAGGGTGAATGAGATGGGATGATATAGGATGGATGTGATGATTATGGATGATATGATACAAGTATAGTGTTTGATTGGTGGGATAACATAATACAAGATTTTGTTTGGTTGCTTGGATAGGATGATCATGAATGGTTCAAGATGGTGTTTAGTTTAAAATTTTACAAAAATTACATAAAGATTTAATAAAATATTTTTAAATTTAATTAAAATTTATTTTATTCATTTAAAATATTTGGATTCTATACAAAAACAAAAACAACATCAAAAAAATATAAAAATTCAAAATGCTAAAAAAATGCATAAATTTTCTATAGTAGCTAGATGATGATTTTAGATGAATTTATGTGAAAGAATTATTCCATTTGAGTTAGCAAGTGAAAGTTGTTGTAGTTAGCAAAACGCTGAACCGCGTGGTTCAGCCTTTTTTGTCGAATGGAATGGTACAGAATAATAGAGGAATATTTCCTCATATGGAACCATCACATCCTATACCATTTGATTTCATTCATCTAACCAAACACAAAAATAACATTATATCCTGAACATAACTATCCCGTTCAGCCTCGTACTACGAACCAAACACTCTTAGTCAGCACCTACGTGAGCTAAGACTAGCTGAGGAGGCTCAAGAGGGAATCCCGAGCCCCAGCCAACCAAACACCTGAAACTTGCGTGACCTCGCTTAAATGTAATCCGTGCGTAGCCAACCAAACAGACCCGAGAGAAATAGCTCGTATAGCAAAATGTCAGTAAAAAATTCAGAACCCCTTTCGAAGTTTTATCTCATCCTCTAATTCATGATCTTTCTACCAATGCATCTTCGCAAGAACACGGTAGCAATCGATCATTCTGTAGCAGCATGAGGCTACCTTTCTCCTGTGAGGAGCCAAAATTGCGACTCTGGAGAGCACCGTACCTTGATATGGAGCGTGCCGCCGCCGTACTTGGAACCGGAGTCGTTGTGGAAGACCAGCCACGCCTCGTTCTCGTAGAAGCAGGCCCCCTTCCACTCCAGCCGCGCTCTGCCCGCCTCCCCTGACCCGGCCGACGCCTCCCCGACGAACACGGGGAAGATGTCCGACACGCCGCGGAGTGCCCGGAGCGCCGCCATGGCGACGTGCCGCGGCAGGAGGGGCAGGACGTCCACGGGGCTGAACGGCAGGGCGGTGATGCTGCTGACGCCCCATGGCACGACGCCGCATCCGCCGTCATCGCCTGGGCCGGTGGAGTAGAGCAGTACGGTGGCAAGCGAGGCTGCCACAAGCAGTAGAGAGACGGTTGTGAGCTTGGAGTTTGCCATGGCGACTGGTCTGCGGTTGCGGGGAATTCGGGGATTTTTTTTTATCGGGAGCTTGGTGTTGGTTTCGTGTAAAAAATGAGCAGCAGCACGGTGAAGATAGCAGTAGTGTTTGGTACGCAACAAATGTTTTAGCTGAATTATGTGGTCTTGGGCCCCGGAGGGGTTTGACGAATTTTTAACTTGGCTGCCCACACTGGCAGTGCACTCGCAAAACACTTGCAGAACGAAGCGAGTCACTGGAAGGGGGAGTGTCTAGGACGATCGTCTATGGGTGTGTTCCGCACCACTGGATACAAGATCCGGCTTGTTCGGTTGCCTGCACGGCTCATCGGATCAGGTTAAGCTTATGCAAATATCCCTCTCCAGCTTGGCCCGATGAAAACGCGGGGATCAAGCTTCGCAATGCAGCGCATATGGCTCCGAGTCCCAGACGTTGCACCCACGCGTTCATAACCCCAGTGTTAGGGTTACCGCTAGCTGCCCTCACACCATCCACACCGTCACTGCTCTCACCACTCTCTGCCTTGCTCTCGCCTCTTTTTCTCGCGGCGTCCCTCCTCCACCGAATGTAAGATCGGCGGACGGTGGTCGACGCTGCCAGGCCCCGGTGCCCCCTCTCCTCCTATTCCTCTCCCTCTCCCATCTTGTGCGTTTTTGTTGGAGATTTTTGGTACTGTGATTTTCTTCATAGTACTCAGTTTCATGATGAACATAGAGGTGCCCTGTTTCTTTGATTTATTCGATGGGTTTGGAATCGTGTAGATCTAGCCGAGATCCTGCATTGGATCATGGTGGTAAACTTTATCTTGTTTATTCTGCTTTCGTCGAGAATAGTTCCATGCTTGAATGCCTAGGTCTATATCTTTTTTTGGTACATTCCATGATGGTAGTTGTGAATCCACAAGATCTGACACATGGACGCCGTTTTTGCTATGCAGTACCTCTGTTAGTTCTATGCACCGCTCTAGTTCTATGCAGGCCAGAACACCCACTTTCAACTGATTTCAGTCCTACAGTCGGTCATACATGGTAATCGGCATCCTTATTTCAGTTCTTGCATGGTGATCCGTTGAAGTGATAAGAAAACTAGTACCCTGAGGTCACACTCTTTATTTTGCCTACTTCCTCATCTTGTTGCATTTTTTGTGAAATAACTTTAGTCTGGTACCTGTTGGGTCTGCCCAAGCTGTATGCATTTTTCCTTGCGGTGCAAAGTCGACCCATCAGGAGAGATGGGATGTCCTGCATGCTATGCTCGCAAGTTGTCAGCTATCGCGCATTACAGATTTTCTCAAGAGTAGCCATACCGATTAGTAATAGCTTCCGTGGTTGTGAAATTGTCATGATTATCCCTGCAACATTTGATAAATTGATGCAACTCATGTGTCTTAATAGAGAGATGAATGTATGTATCGGATGTAATTATCTGTCTTTCATTGATCAATGAGTAATGCACTTTTGCTTCCGGTAGAATTCTCAAGAAATTTCATTGTAAACATCATCAACATGTTAGTAGTTAGCGAAAGTTCACAACATAACTCGCCGCTGCACCCCTCCGCTGAAAGCATCTAGTCCTCTAAAAATAATTTTAGTAATTAATATCAACAATGTATTAAAGGACTAACTTTTGTGTTGAGACGTTTAAAGGTTAATTCTCAAAGGTTGAATGAAGACATGGAAATAGCAATACAAAGGTGATAAAGATCGACATGGCACAAGACAAAGATATATTTTAGTCTATGAATTTTTTTAAAGTATTTTACCGGTCTCGGTGTTTGAAGAAAAGACCAGATTTGTAGGTTAGATGTCGTACTATAAAGAGGGATCATGGTTAGTAGTTTGAGGATCTATTTATATGCAATCTTGATCAACTAGAAGTCATGTGTTGCATTTGTTCTTGCTTCTGAAAAACTGTTTAGAAAAATCGGTATGACCACAAGTGATAAGTGGTATTACCGCATGTTGGTAATACCAGAATCTATATAGCGGTATGTATTTTTCAGAGAGAATATTTTGGATGTTTTCTTGAAATTCCAAAATTGGTATAACCACATTTGATGAGCGGTATTACTGCAAGCTGATAATACCGGAATTTACATGGCGGTTTGTATTTTTTAGAGAGCATGTTTTGGATGTTTTCTTGAAATCCCAAAATTGGTATGACTGCATTTGATGAGCGGTGTTACCGCAGGTCAGTAATACAGAAATCTATATGGCGGTATTTTTTTTTTCAGTGATTGTGTTTTTTCTTGTGTTTTTGATCCTCTGGAAATCGGTAATACCGATACCGTTGTGCGGTAGTACCGATTTCTAGTTGACGGCAGTACCACACCTTTTTCGTAACGGCTATAACAAGCGTATTTAATGAACAACAGTCGACCATTGATTTTCTACTGCGGTAATACCGGGTTTGTAGAGCGGTATTACCGCAAATACTGAAATGTTCAGGGATTTGTTCCAAACGCCTGGTTTTGTGGTTGTGGACTATAAATACACCCCCACCAGCACCAAGCCACCAACCTTTGATCATATTGAATACACTTGAGGCTTTGGTGCTCTCTCTTCTACTCATTTGCATTAAATTCTCATTTTGAGGTAGTATAGAGTTATTTAAGTGCATTGCATCATTTAGTTGATCATCTTAGCACTTGATAGTCTTCAAGCGAGCGCAAAGATTTGTTACTCTTGGTGCTTACCGACACCTAGACGGCTTGGAGAAGGAGTTGCGCGGTGATCACTTCAAGGAATCTTGTGAAGTGAACCGACAAGGAATTGTGAAGTGGTTGCGTGCTCACTATCTCCGAAAAGGAGGAAGAGCAATGATAGTGATCGAGGGTTAAGGCTTAATTCGTGGAGCCGATTTAATTCATTCAAGTTTCCTCAACGTGGATTAGTGAAGACCGGTAAGTTTTCGATACCATGGGAAAAACAACATTATCTTCATTGTGGTTTATCCACTGTCTTTACTAATTGCGCATTTACATTTCTAGCTATTTACTTGTGTAGAATTGCTTAGCTAGAATTACATCTAATATTAACCTTAGCTTATAATTGTCTTAAAACTTAGTAGCTCTTTCATTGTATTTGTCCTAGGAAGCTTTGTTAAGACAATCTAGTTTAAAATTGGTAATTAGTTGAAAAGTTTTAAAAACCTCCTATTCACCCCCTTTCTAATTGGTTATCATTGATCCTATAAGTGGTATCAAAGCTTGGTCTCTCTAATTTTAGACTTAACCGTCTATGAGAGAAAGCATGGAGTGGGGGAATGTCAATAGGCAAGACACCTTTATTTGATAGATCAAATTATGCTTATTGAGAAATTAGAATGTCCCTTTATTTAAAGGTCATGAGCCCAAGCATATGGAGAATTGTGAATAAGGGTTTCGTTATGGCTCTTGATCCTTTACATCCCACGGAGCTTGAGGAACGAAACTCTCATCGCAATGCTCAAGCGATGAACTCTCTCTTTGGGGCTTTAAACGCAGACAAGTTCAATAGAGTAAGCAATCTTGAAACCGCTCATGAGATATGGACTACGCTCTCGAAAATTCATGAGGACACATCCACGGTTAAAGAAGCCAAATTGCATAGGCTTCAGATTAAATATGAGATATTCACAATGTTGCCTCATGAAAATATCACCAAGATATATTCTAGACTCAACAATATTGTGAATGAATTCAAAGGTCTTGGCACTAACTTACTTGATGTTGACCTTGTGCACAAGATGTTTGGGGCTCTACTGAAAAAATACGAGACATCGGTGACTCTATTTCTAAATTCACTTGAATTGCCAAGAATGACGCCAGCCGATCTCATGGACATGAAGGACAACGAGGAGCTCTTAGAGACCTCTTCCTCAAAGAAGAATATTATCGTTTTCAAGACAATAGAGGAATCAAATGATGAAGCGGGGGAATAAGAAGATGACTCCAAAGAATAATTTGCTCTCTTTGTGAGAAGAATGAAGAGATTTATGAGAAGATGCTCATTTCGGAGCTCACACTTTGACAAGAACAAAAAGGACAATTCTCAAATGACAACAAGCACTATAGCAATATTCGTTGCTATGAATGCGATGAGAATGTGTATATTACCACTCATTGTCCTAACAAGAAGGATGACAAGGGCAAGTCATCAAAACAGAAGGAATACAAAAGCAAGAAGAAGCTTTTCAAGAGGCTTCACAAAGATGGAAAGAATGAAGCTCACATTGGAGAATGGTACTCTGATGAGGAAGGGTCCTCAAAGAAGAGAGGACTTGCCGGCATCACCATCAAGGAAACGTCATTGCCATTCTTCGCTCCTACTTGCCTCATGGCAAAAGGAGATAAGGTAAATATCCATTAGTCATAATGAACCTTCATACGATGAACTAATGGATATGTTTGGAGAATTAAATGAATATCTTAGAAAAAATAAGTCAAAATTTAAAGTCTTGAAGAAAGAGTGCATCCCTGTAAAGGACTCTTATGAGGAGCTAAAAGAAGCTCATGACTCTCTCCTTCTAAAGGATATTAAAAAATATCATTCAAATGTTGGAATTACATGTGATATTATGCCTAGAATAGATGTTACTTCAAATGCTATATCAATGTCTAGCACTTCTACATCATGTGATGATTTGTACCATGCAATGTTGCTCTAAAAATGATTCAATTGCTAATATGGCTAATACATGTAATCCAGTGCTCGTTGTTGAAAATTATGAATTAAAAGAGCAAGTCACCAATCTAAGTAAGAGCTTGGAAAGATATTTCAAGTGTAATGCAACCCTTGACAAGTTATTGAGTGAGCAAATGTGCCTATGCAACAAGGAAGGACTTGAGTTCATTCCCAAGAAAGGTAAGAAGCCAATGTACAAGCCCGCAAGGTTTTTTAAAAGAAAATAAAAAATATTACAATAAATATCTTAATGCTGATCGCTCAAGGATTTTCTCAAGTTGAAGGTTTGGATTTCAATGAAACTTTCTGTAATATCATGATTATTTAAGAGATAAAAGTGTTTTAGAAAAAAAAAAGATGAATTTAGAAAATGGTTTTAGACCGTGGGTTTTACCACACGATTATCGTAAATGGGCGACCACCCATATGGGAGGGTGCAGCCAGGGTTTAAAAACCAGATCGCCCAATTATCACGGCCAGTGCGATACGTAACCGGCGATTCTGGCCGATAACGGTTTTTTCGGATGAATTTCGTTAAATTCTGCTTAAAATTCAATCGAAATTCAAAATTTGAAATTTGAATTTGTAAATTCGGAAAACGGGGATTTCAAATCCGACCCACGGTAAACCGTTATCGGCGTGAATAACCGTGATTCCGGCCGTATTTCTATCCATGGTGCGACCAACCCTAATCCCCCCTCCCATGCGCCACCCCTTCTCCCCATTCCAGAACCACCCTTGAGCGTCTCCCCATCCCGCCCCCCTCCTGCGTAGTCCTCATAAAGTCGTCGATCGGAGCATCAAACTCGATCTGATCGGGCTCAAATTTGGTTAGTGTGTTACTAACTTGTTGCACTTCAATTTTTACGGTTGGATTGAGGATTAGTTAATAGGATCACCTGTTTTCATAGGGGTTTTGTTAGCCTAGACTACTGCAGTTTTAGCACAAAGAAGTTTTGGTAGATGATCTGTTTGAATGGTGAAACCGGTTTGGGCTGAAATTTTTACATTTTGTAGAGAACCCATGTAAATACATTCCTACTAATTTTCATACAATAACTAGTTGTGGTTTGTGATATCTGAGCTAATAACCGAAGGGGACAGAAATGTAGTTCGGGTAGCAGATCAGTTTTCTGCTGATCGTGTTGCGTTGCAGATTTGGGCTTCAAAGGTGTGAAATTTGGAAACTTCACCTTCTAGAGATAAGTATAGAATTCAAATAGATTTCCACATAGTATTTGTGCATGATAATTTGATGGGTATATAATTAATTATGATTTTTATCATCCGACTTCCTATTCAGTTCCTTGGTTTCGGGCAACATGAATGATTATATAAATTAAAATGAAAAATAGATGAATTTTGACTTTTGATATCTAGGAAATAGATAGAAGAGTTTAAAATGATTCCAGAAAGTCCAGGAACACATTTTTTTGGGACAAGTATAATAGGAGATATGGAATTTGGAATTATGCAATTCAGTTCTGACTTTCTGTTGGGAACAGTTGGGAAAAGGTTAAGTTAGCAAAATTTGTTTCTGAATAGAAAAATTAGCTTAAATTTATTATGGTATTTAATTCTCTATGGATTCCATAATGTCTTAGATCACTGTTTTTGGATGAACCAATTAAAAGTTATGGAATTTCTATACTGATATTACCGAAGATGACAAATATGTCTTCGGGATTAAAAACAAGGGTTTAAACGAAATAATCTGAACTTTCGATCACCTGAGAAATTATGGGTATATGTGTGTAGACTCAAGAAAGTCTGATTTCATTATTTTTGGAGCTTTAGATCAAAAGTTATGATTCTTCTAAGGTGACTATTCTGTTTTGGACATAATAGTGTTCGGGAAGGAATGATATCTTTTTTTTGTTGCGACCAGGAGCCGATATGTCTATTTAGTTTTATTGTAATGTTGTGTGTTGTTGGATGGTATTCTTATTATTTTTACGAATGCTAGGTGATGATGTGAAACCAGGGTTAAAGCCTTCTACTCGTCGTCATACATCACACGGTTGAGGCAAGTACTTGTATAATGGTGACAACAGGAGTTTGTCGTTGTCTTGTTGATTTATGACCATGAGATTTAATAATATTTTGGTAAGTTATTTTAGTGGCATGGTATTAGCGATGAAAAGAGTAAGATTGTATCGATGATGCAACTACCATGGGGATGACATGGTGAGGTTATTATTGCTCAATTGTGAATATGATATATTGATGCAATTACCATGGGGATGACATGGTAATGTTGTTAAAGATAAATTAATTATTGCATCATTCACTTCATTGATCCTTGAGACCTGGGCTACGTCGTAGCCAAGTAAGGATAATTTTTGAGGTCGCCGTCATATTTTAGACGGACATGAGATCCTCGCACTCTTGGAGTGTGGGCTTGAGGTCCCTGTGCTACAAGGCACAAGCATGAATATGCATCGACGGATGCATATTTCACATTACCGGTAATTGCAAAGTGAAAAGAGATATGCATTTGTAGCATTTGCATTACATTGAAGAAAAAGTTGAACGGTTATGATGTATTGAGAATGACTGTTTGTGAGCAATTTTGCTTTTATAATCAAAGTCTGCTTATTATAGTTGATTTGTTTTCTTGGATGTACTTTGGTGAGTCATGGACTCACACTTATTGCTATGTTTTATTTTAAGTACATCTTGTGAGGACGACATGCACGGGAAGGGTTAGAAATATTTGATGTACTCTCCACCACGTTAAACACCATGCTTAATAATTCAGTAACTTAAGTTTAAATGGAGAAACCTAACAGAGAACATAATTTATTCGTTATGATCATGTTCACCCTTCGAGGTGTATTTTTTTTATTGTAACAGAGTCAGACAGTAAATTTTATGTTTATATTTTAAATTTTGATCCATTATTATCTTACTCGAATATCTGGTAGTTGATTGATAATACCTTTAATGGACAAAATACAAAGGAGACTCTACCAAAATAAAGAGAATAATCTTAGCTTAGTATGTTGTTATGTTTTTTTTAATACCATTCTAGGCTCATCTTGGGCTGGGGTGTTACACTTTTGCTCCCGTAGCTAGACTTGAGTCAATTAGGATATTACTTGCTTTTGCACGATGCTTTGATATTAAATTATTTCAAATGGATGTCAAAAGTACTTTTCTAAATGAAAAAAATATCTAAATTTGTATTAGATGAACAACCACCCAGTTTTAAAAATTCTAATAATGTCTATAAACTCTCCAAAGCACTCTGTGGTCTCAAACAAACTCCTAGAACATGATATGATTGTCTTAGGGATTTTCTAGTTTCAAAAGGATTCAAAATTGATTCAACGTTGTTTACAAAGTTTTTAGATGATGATTTCTTTGTATACCAAATTTATGTTGATGATATTATTTTTGGGTCTACTAATCAAGATTTTTGGAAAAAGTTTGGTGATATGATGTGTAGGGAATTTGAAATATCCATGATTGGAGAACTTACCTATTTCCTTGGACTTCAAATCAAGCAACGCAAGGATGGGACCTTCATAAGACAAACAAAGTACGCAAAAGATTTGATCGAGAGATTTGGCATGGAAGACGCAAAGCTCATCAAAACTCCCATGGAAACCAACGATCATCTCGACCTTAATGAGGGAGGTAAAGCGGTAGATTTAAATATTTATAGATATATGATTGGTAGTTTGATTTGCTTTATCTTACTGCATCTAGGCCCGATATCATGTTTAGTGTTTGCATGTGTGCAAGATTTCAAGCATCACCAAAAGAGTGCCATTTGGTGGCCATAAAAAGAATTCTAAGATATTTAAAACATTCCTTTAGCATTGGCTTATGGTATCCCAAAGGTGCAAATTTTGATTTAATTGGATATTTGTATTATGATTATGCAGCTTACAAGGTGGATAGAAAAAACTCCTCGGGTAGTTGTCAATTCTTATGAAGATCTTTAGTATCATGGTCATCCAAGAAACAAAATTCTGTAGCCCTATTAACCACCAAAGTCGAATATGATTCCGCGGGAAGTTGTTGTGCTCAATTGTTATAGATGCGACAAACTTTAATGGATTATGGAATAGAATATAAAAATATGCCTATTTTGTGTGATAATGATAGTGTCATGAAGATTGAAAAAAAGCCGGTCCAACACTTTAGAACCAAACATATAGACACCCATCACTATTTTCTAAGAGATCATATGGGCAAAGGAGATATCGAAATCAGCCACATAAGGACCGATAATCAATTAGCTACTATCTTCACCAAACCATTAGATGAGAGTCGCTTTTACAAATTAAGAAATAAGTTAAATATCATAGACTATTCTAATGTTGCTTGAAACTCATGTCTCGTGTCTTTATGCTCTCATTTGGTTTTCTTGACGTATTTATGAAAATAACTTCAAAATCTTTTTTAAAATCTCTATTTCAATAAAAACTATATTCATTGGAGTTTCCATTATATATCTCATGCATAATGATCCTAAAAATATTTATTTGAGTGATTGAATCAATTATCATTTGCATTACATATTCAATTTCAGTTTTGTCAGGCAAAACGGTAATACCACAGTTTACCACCGGTACTACCGCAGCCTGGTAATACCGTATATCAACAGCGGTACTACTGCATATGGCTAGCGGTTCCTAAGCGGTTACGGCCGAAGCCTTATCCTTTGGCCTCCTCTCCCTTGCGGTGTAACCGCCCATCACTTCTCCAGAACCACCGAAGCCCTTTCCCCTCTCTTCTCTCTTCCCCCCACAAACCCTCCATCAAATCCTTCAATTTTGTAGATTTTTTTGTAGAATCTTTGATTGGGATTGGTTCTCTTGGTCATATCCCCTCCAATCCCTGAGGTATCTGCTCAAATCTCATCTTTTTTTCTCATCCTTTTATCATCTACCTCATTTCTAGGGTTTGATCAAAATGTGAATGATTTGGTCAATTACTTTTGGGCAAATTGCTTAGAAATAGTATTTGGTGACATTTGAAGTCTATTCCATGATTTAATTCATGTCAAATGCTTGTTTAATGCAAAATCGATCAAATCCCTAAAGAAGCTCTGTCATTGCGATAATACCGCCCGTGAATTACGGTATTACCGCTGGCCAGTATGACCGGATATCAACAATGGTACCACCGCTTTTACAGAAATGAATTGAGTATATCATCCTATTTTGCTTCAATCCTATTCTATCGTGTCCTAATTGCTTTCTCTTATCTTAGCAACCATGCCTCCAAAGAATAACACCTCTCTTCGCAAGAATGCTACTCTTGGCAGAGATCCAGAGGAAAGACTTGACCCTCCAACCTTGTGTGTTGGACCCTCTCGTCGCAAAGCAGCTCTCAGAGGGTAGCACCTTTAAGATCACAAAGTGAGGACAGTGGTTCTGAGACAGAGATTTCTGCTGACAACAAGGAAAACAGACCAAGGGTGGTCTTCAAAGCAACCACCAAGAGAGTGATAGTGAAGATGATGACGCGGATATGGCAGAGGCCGAAGAACCTGATGTTGATCTAACTCAGATTTCTAGTGACGATTATGCAATTCTTCGTCATGCAAATCAGTTTGAAAAACCAGCTAGTTCAACGGACACAAGGTTTCACACCAAATTTTAGAAACAAATTTATGCTCAACTTTACAGCCATCATCGTCCATTTGTTGATCACATATATATAGATTGGGCACATTTGGAGAAAAATGACCATTTTGTTGGAGCTTACCGTCTATTTCAACGAGCCAGTCTGGAAGAGATAGTAGGATTAAAGTATGACTTCAATGAAGATTTAATTCGACAGTTCTATGTACTGTTTATGTTTCTCCAGAGTTCAATCTCTTGATATGGATGTTAGGTACTCAAAGGCTACTAGCATCTAAAGCTGATTTTGAGCAAGCCCTAAGGCATACTCAGGAACACAAGCAAATATCTATGACAGAGGAGCACTCATAATCTAGGCACGGTGTCAGTTCTATGATGAGAATGTGAATTTTGTGCCCAGGAAACTTGGAGGTCTTCTCCCCTTTCCAAGCTTGATCAACTAGATTATCAATCACACCTTCTTCCCTAAAAGTGACAACTTTGATGCTATTCGCGGACATGCCTGGAACATCATAGACAACATCATGGAAGGAAGGAAGTTTGGTGTAATTGATCTAATCATCAGAGAGATCGGATCTTCTAAGAATGATAGGATCAAAAGAATTTATTTTGCTCCCTATATCATGACCCTTATCATGATGAAGATTCAGTTTCGAGGAGGCCGTCCAGGAGTTCACAAGCCATATAAGCCAAGGGATGGGGGTTCAATTCCTGCAGTAATTCCCCTGCCGGCTCAACAAGATGCTCCAGCTGATGATCAAGTCTCCTTATCTCAAATTTACTTAGAAATTTTGGAGATTCGCAACTCTCAGCAAAGGTTGGAAGATGCTCAGGATGACTGCCTTAACAGATCAAGTGAACACTCTTGAGCAAACCTTCTCTAAGCCTGTTCGCTATGGAAGTCGTCGCTGTCATAATCCACCTCCTTAGGACCCATCTTCTCAAGTCCTACCTCAAGAATGATTCCTTTCGGTTCTTGATGCCAAAGGGGGAGAATTTAGGATAAAAAAATTGAAAGATTAAGGAGAAGCGAAGATCAATATCAAGACTATCTTATTATATATCTAATATTAATATAAGTTTAGAACTATGTGGTTTGTAATACTTTTTATGTTTGAAGTACTTGAATCTTGTGATTGTAATAATTTAGTTAATTCTCATAATGCTTTGTGACTATTATACTATGCAACATTACGTTTATGGTCATTAAGCTTATGTGTTTAAGCATCCTGTTTATAATGATTATTATCTTGTGCTTGAATTATAAATGTAAGCTTATGTGTTCAAGCATCCTGTTTATCATTATTATTATCTTGTGCTTGAATTATAAATGATTCATGTTCCTCATATTTAATAAATAAATGAAACTCCGCTAAAATTTTCAAAAAAATCACAAATGTGCATAACAATCACTTCTTGAATCTATATGCACATCTTTAGGGGGAGTTTTTTTTTATTGAAAGTCTTTGAATGCATCTAATTCTTCATCTCCTTTGAACTAACTTCAAGAATTATTTGCTCATTTCAAAGGTCAAAACTAGAATATACAACTTAGTGTATATTCAAAATCTTTCAAATCATTCTTATCGATTGGGTTGTCATCAATAACCAAAAGGGGGGAGATTGAAAGCATCTAGTCCCCTAAAAATAGTTTTGATTATTATTATCAACAACGTATTAAGGGACTAACTTGTGTGTCGAGATGTTTAAACGTTAAGTCCCAAAGGTTGAATGATGACATGGAAATAGCAATGCAAAGGTGATAAGGATCGATATGGCGCAAGACAAAGGTATCTTTTAGTCTAAGGATCTTTTTATAGTATTTTACCGGTCTCGGTGTTTGAAGAAAAGACCGGATTTGTAGGCTAGATGTCATACTATAAAGAGATATCAAGGCTAGTAGCTTGATGATCTATTTATGTGCCATCTTGATCAACTAGAAGTCATGCATTGTGTTTGTTCTTGCTTCTGGAAAGCTGTTCATAAAAATCGGTATGACCGCAAGTGATAAGCGGTATTACCGCAGGTCGGTAATACCGGAATCTACAGGGCGGCATGTATTTTCCAAAGAGCATGTTTTGGATGTTTTCTTGAAATTTCAAAATCGGTATGACCGCATTTGATGAGAGGTATTACCGTAGGTTGGTAATACCAGAATCTACATGGCGATATGTATTTTTCAGAGAGCATGTTTTGGATGATTTCTTGAAATTCCAAAATCGGTATGACCACATTTGATGAGCGGTATTACCGCAGGTCAGTAATACCAGAATCTACATGGCGGTATGTATTTTTCAGAGAGCATGTTTTGGATGTTTTCTTGAAATTCTAAAATCGGTATGACCGCATTTGATGAGCGGTATTACCGTAGGTCGGTAATACCATAATCTACATGGCGATATGTTTTTTCCAGAGAGGATATTTTTTCTTGTGTTTTTTATCCTCTGGAAATCGGTAATACTTAGCCGAACGGTATTACCACTGGGCGGTAGTACCGGTTTCTAGTTGGTGGTAGTACCACACTTTTTTCATAACAGCTATAGCAGGCGCATTTAATGAACAACAGTCGATTGTTGATTTTCGACTGCAGTAATACCGAGTTTGTACGGCGGTATTATCATAAATGCTGAAAAGTTCAGGGATTTATTTCAAACGGCTAGTTTTGTTGTTGAGGGCTCTAAATACACCCTTACCAGCACCAAGCCACCAACCTTTGGCCATATTGAATACACTTGAGACTTTGGTGCTCTTTCTCTCTTCTACTCATTTGCACTGAATTCTCATTTTGAGGTAGTTGAGTGCTATTCAAGTGCATTGCATCATTTAGTTGATCATCTTGGTAGTTGATAGTCTTCAAGCGAGCTCAAGATTTGTTACTCTTGGTGCTTGCTGGCACCTAGATGGCTTGGAGAAGGAGTTGCGTGGTGATCACTTCAAGGATGCTTGTGAAGTGACCCAGCAAGGAATTGTGAAGTGGTTGCGTGCTTACCATCTCCGAAGAGGGGGAAGAGCAACGATAGTGATCGAGGGTTAAGCCTTAATTCGTGGACCTGACTTGATTCGTTCAAGTTTCCTCAACGTGGACTAGTGAAGTCCGGCAAGTCTTAGATACCACAGGAAAAATATCATTGTATTCATTGTGGTTTATTCCTTGCCTTTACTAATTCTGTATTTACATTTCTAGCTATTTACTTGTGTAGAATTGCTTAGCTAGAATTGTATCTAGTATCGACATTATCTCATAATTGTCTTAAAAAGCTTTGTACTTATTTTATTGTATTTGTCCTAGGAAGCTTGTTAAGACAATCTAGTTTAAAATTGTTAATTAGTTAGAAAGTTTTAAAAACCTCCTATTCACCCCGCTCTAGTCGGTTATTCTTAATCCTAAATCCTCGCTGGTCTGCTCACACCCCTCCTCATTGGCCTGCTCACGACCACCGCGCCCCTCCTCGCCGACCTGCTCGCGCAACAAATCCAATTTCTCTCCACCGCTAAGTTCCTGCTCCACACGCTCACTTCAAATCTTCTAAGAATTGCCTATGTTGGTAAGCTTTCTTAATTGGTCATTAAATTTTCTTCTTTCTTATGCAAATAATATTCTCACCAATAAAATGGTAAACGATGATGTCCAAGAACCTAGATCCTGTCATTTCAATAGGTAGAACATCTACATGAAGGGGAGAAACTGGTACAGTGAAAGCATGGGAGGAGAAAAAACAGGTGCACTAATAGCAAACAAAGAGAGTAAAGCAGCACAAAGTAAATTTCTCAAAGCTCTACCTTGAGATGTTAGGGTATCAAAAGGGCTAGAAGGCTTGCTTTTCCCTCAATTTTTCTCTTATATTTCACTGAACTAGTGTAATTCTTCTCTAGAAGATTTGTGATAATGCTAGTAATGATGTGTTAAACTACAGTAGTGATCCTAGACTATAGATGCAATGGTAGACCTAGATGTTATAACATTGCTAGCAGATCTTCAAGTTTTATCTTGCATTTATTTCTAAATTTTGGCAACCAAACTAAATACCATCACATGTTTCTTAATTATGCCATCACAAATTATTTGAACACTATCATGCTATTGGTGCCTATGAAATGTTAGAAGTAGCCGTCAATATTTAAGATGTTCAGTTGGTACATTTATGTAGTAGGTTTTGTAGAAGGATAACATTGTATTATTGCATGTGAAATTACATAAATATGAAATCATGTTACATGTAAGTTTGAATACCTATAATTTGATAGATGAAAACGGTCATACAATTCTTTGTGTTACATCAAACAAACATGCAAACTTTTGGCCATTTACTAAGAAAGTTAATTTGTTAATTACCCTAGGTTTGTAAGAATGTCTACCCAAGTGTGTGAGGGCTCAGGTACAAATGACACTATTGATGAGCCCTAATCACAAACACCTAGAAGGAGGGCAAAGATTTGGGACCATTTTGAGCATGAGTTGGTTATAGTCAAAGGTGTCCCAAAGGTAGTTTGTAAATATTGCAAGTTGAAGCTGACATATACCAACAAAACTGGCACAGACATCCTTAGAAACCACATTGCTAAGTCCTGCCAAAAAATTGAGATTGATGACAGGAATAGGTTTGTTGCAACTAAGAAAAAGCAATAATCAGAAGCTTCATTTATCTTTGATCCCCAAAGGATCCGTGAGCTAATTACCATGTTCAACATTCATGTGGAGATTCTATTCCAAAAGTTAGAGGACCCCTACTTTAAGGAATGGATGGAGTCAATATAGCCATCCTTTAGAGTCTGGGCGTCTAACACTATGTAATGATTTTGTTAGTTTGTATGAGCGAATAAAGGAAGAGTTGTGTAATGAATTTTAGAGCATTGATTCTCGTATTTGCCAGATCTCATATCTGTGGACATCTATTCATAACTTAGGATACATGTGTGTGACAGTCCATTATATTGATGCCAATTTTAACCTAGAAAAAAGATAATAGCATTCAAGGATGTGAAGTATCCTCACAATGGTCTTGCAATTAAGGGGGTTGCCACCAAATGCCTAACAAATTAGGGCATAAAGAGAAAATTGTTAACTATAACATTAAACAATACGAGCAACAATAACTCGGCTTGTAAGTTTTTAATAGAAAATGGCAAAGATGACATGCTATTTGCTGGCCAATATTTTCATGTTAGATGTTGTGCGGATATACTGAATATATTGGTTCAAGATGGCATTAAACCTATTCATGTGGCATTAGAATTGATACGTGATCTGGTTAGGCATATTAATTCATCACCTGCATGCATTCAGACTTTCAATGTAATTGCAAATAGAATGGGTCTTCCTATGAAGTCTAGACTAGATTTTGATGTTCTGAATCATTGGAATTCGACATATGAAATGATTGCAGAAGTGTCGAGATACAAAGTTGTCCTGAATAGATATACTGAGGAACAATTGGAACCTTCAACAACTAATAAAGAATGGGCAAACGCTGAGGCAATCACAACTTTTCTTGGAGCTTTCAAAGAGCCAGCAAAAATATTTTCAAAAGATAGGAGACCTACATCACACCTGTACTTGAAGATGGTCTTATGTATTCGTCATGCTTTGAGAGACAGGGATTAACAGACTGAGGATGTGTTGAGGTATTGCCAGTGCAATGCAATCAAAGTTTGATAAGTATTGGGATGGTAAACACAACATGACTCTTGTTATTGCCACCATCTTAAATCCAACCAAAAAGATGGATTATTTGGAGTTCTTTTTCCATAAGGTATGTGACAGCGAGGATGAAATTGACAAAAATGTCAAATCGACTAAAGATTGTATGAAAAAGCACTTTGAAAAATGTGAACAGCTTGTTAGGAGAAATGGTCAAGACCCGATGTCTCATACTAGCGAAGCCAGGAGTAGTGTGGGTTCACCGGTTCTTGGAAAAAAAGAGTTGAAGAAGAATTTGTTCAATATATGTCCCAGAGGAGGGTGAGGTGGCGTGAACAGAAGTCGGAGCTCAGTAGATATTTGGAAGAAAAATTCAACATGAGTGGTGACAATTTCGATATTTTGGGCTGGTGGAAGAAAAACACGACAAAGTACCCTATCTTGTCAACTATGGTCCAAGATTTCCTTGTAATACTTCTAAGCACAGTGTCCTCCTAATTTGCGTTTAGCTATGGTGGTAGAATACTTGGCGAAACTAGAAGCTCATTATCAACGGAAACACTTGAAGCTCTAGTTTGTGCCAAAGACTGGCTAATTAAAGTTACAAACACTAAAGATATAATAAATATTATTTTATAAATGCCCTAAATATTGCAAGTTATACATAAGTTGAATTTAATTTTAATGTTGTAATGCGCAGGTCAAGATGGAGCATGATCTGAGTGATGGGGGAGCGTTGGAGCTTGAGTAAATTGGGTAAGTCGCCTAGACCATTTCGATAGTTACTGTAATGATTTACTACTTTATCTTGATGAGTAGACGATGGATGCAATGGTAGACCTTGATGTTATAACCTTGCTAGCCGATCTTCAAGTTTTATCTCGCTGTTGTTTCTTAATTTTGGCAACTAAACTAAATGTCACCACATGTTTCTTAATTGTGCTGATAACCTGTGATTTCTAGTCATTCTAGTCATTTGAACACTACCACATAATCTCTCTGAATGTTTTGTTAACGCGGTAGAGACACACAGGTAGGGCATTTAGCAATGTGAGAGTAAATCATTTAGCTCATGCATAGACAGTAGAGTTCTTCTTTTAGGGAAAAAAAGAGAGGAAGAGTAACATATATCATATGATTTCACCGAGAACTCGGAGAATTACAAAAGAAAATATTATGATGATTTTATTCAGTTCATTGTCTACTTTAAGAAAATCCTACTGAGTCATAACAACAAATTGTGATGATAAGTGCTGCAAGCAAAATTTTACAATTTGCTTATGAGTGTCGTAGTTTTGGCATAAGTTTTAACTTATTTGGTTACAAAAAATACAGTGTAAGTGATCTTTGTTTGGATTGCATATGTTTGAGGGATTTGCTAATGGTCTTCCAATTTTCTCCTTTTGTTCCATCCAAGTTTTCTAAATCTTCTCTTGGCCCACTCTTCTAGTTTCTTCAAGTTCAGTATCGAAAGTCCAATTGGACTGGAGTTCATGTGAGTTGATGCCAAAATTTTAATTATAAGCTGTCAAGTTCAGGCTTATCCTTTGATGCTCTCTCTGCATTCACAATATTTACTTCAAGTAATTAGCAGCAAGTAGTACAATTAGCCATGAACCAACATACATTATGATGCCACTTTCTGTACCTTCGGTTGCTCCAAACATTTAGCAGATTGGCAAGGAAATACAGACATGGAGATCATAACTTAGGTTCTACAATGCTCGCTTTTTCCTAGTGAAGATTGAGTGTTTTACGAAGACTCAAGAGTTATCTTAATTTTATAATGGTACTATTAGCATGAATGTTGGTGCCACTGTATGAATTGTATTTGACTGATGGATGTAATCTCAGTGAGACTATTGGACTAGATATTTTTTTGAACAAAGGACGCAATCCCAGTTTGTAATGAAGCTCCGGCTGCTAAAACTAATTACTCGCTTACCATTCAAACCTCCAAAAGCATAACATCTCCCCTGCATGAATTTCCTAACGCACAGCCTGCTATCGAAGTGACTAAATTAATCCCTGAACTCCTGATAAGGTTAATTATTCACCACCCTGGACGGCTACACCCCACTTGTCCTCATATATTCTTCTGTCATTGCACAATGTGATGGCCTAAAATGGGTTGGAAATAGGTTGATGAATTGGGTTGAACCCACACAGGTGACATGGGTTGGGTCGAGTCAGGTGGAAAGTGCACATGGGTTGGATTGGTTTGGGTCCTAGAACTTAATTTGTTGGCTGGGTTGGGCCGGGCTGGAAAGCTAGCTAATTCTTGCATGGGTTGGATTGGGTTTGGGGCGGGTTTAAGCCCATTATCAGGCATATACCAGACGGAACTTTTTCACTCGGTACATGTGCCTCGTAATGAAGATTCATTGTCAACCCGACCAGAGTGCTTTGGGCTTGGCCAGAATTCTCAACCAACCGGTTCGGGGGACTAAATTGCTTGGGACTTACCCAAAATCCAAACAACTTGTATTCCAGGTTCTACAGGTAACCACATCACCTCATGCAAGAGGTCACCGAACTCACCCCATATACAAGCAACCATACATAATCTCTTACATCCAACCATCCCACCCACCCTCAATGCAATCAAACTCAATCTCTTACATCCCAAACACAATCTCTTACATCCAAGCATCCAATCCACCCCAAATGCAACTAACCAAACAACATCTCAACACAGCCTGACTCAGATAAAACAGCTAACCAAACACACCTTTCTTGTATCTTCTTAGCTAGGCCTAAGCCAGCCTAAATGGGACATACAAGCCAGCCTAGAGGCATGCAGGCAACCAAACACACCCTATTTAATATGGCCCTGATTTTGGTTGCCCCGTAAAGGTTTAGAGTTTTTTTTAGATTACTCTGAAAGTGCTGCTCTTGTTGCCATCTACAGGACCAAAGCGTAACGCAAACTTGCGGAATACCCGAAGGTAAGAATATAAGGAATCTGAAGAGGAAAATAATTTCTGATGCAACTAATCAAGATAATCTAACATACTACTCAAGGAACTAACTGATGTTTATGCCAAAATTTCAGTATTTGTAAAGCTGTTACATAAAACCTTTAAAAATTATGTGCTACTTGGGCTGTGATGGGCTTAACAAGCTTTGCCTTTCAGCCCAGATCTTTCCTAAAAAATAACCCCAAACGAAAAGCTCATACAAGGCCGCAATTGATCGGGACTGATCCTGGACCTGGTTTAACTCTGGGCTCTGGAGGCGAATTATGCATTTGAACTTGGCTAGTTTTTGCTTACTCCATCTCATGCTGCAACAGTGCAACGCAGTGAAATTCACACGTCGGTTGGCTGGCACGCTACAATAACTTCAATTTCCTCCATCCTCATACGAAATTCAAACCTCAAGTTTCAATTCAAGAAGACAAACCCATGTGACGGCTGATGAGCTAGTTCCACAAGATAATTGACATCAAATTCAGCTCATCGGCCCAAACGTCATGTTTAACGCAGACCAGTGGCATCCATGAGTCCATTACCAGCTCATCGGTTTATTCCTTAAATTCTAAAGTATACATAATTTAGGTTTATACTGTCTAGTCAAGTAGTAGAAGAGCGGGTTATAAAGTAGAGTCCTTGCCATCTCTGAAAAGATATAACACATGACATAGACACTATAGCTAAAATCTCATACACGCACGTACGCACACATGCACGCATTTTTGCGTGGCAATTGCCTGACTCTCTCTCTCTCGCTCTCTCTCTCTCTCTCTCCCCGTGTATTTCTCTCTACCTTTTAGACTGGTTGAAACTATAGACTAGTGTGGTCGATATAAAATGATCAAGAATCGCTAATTTTATATAATCTTTGTCTTATAATAAAAACTAAAATTAAAATATTATTCATATTTTAAACAGATGCACCCTCAACGCACACCACTCACACGCATATACACGCGTGTATGCTTGCTACGTATGGCCACGATGAACCGTTGATGAGAGGCTATAGGCCTCCGGAGAAGGACATGTGTTGTCCCACTCAACGCACCTGCCCGTGTATAGGCACTTTATTTTGGTTAGCACCAGGGGCGGAGCTCAGTGGGAGGACCCGGTATCACAGGACACTGGGTCAAAAAAAAAGTAAAAATTAGTTCATATATGCTACGTGTGCACCTCCTGGCTCAAAAGTTGTGCACCCCAATTCAGCCAAACCTCTGGCTAGATGATGTATTTTGACAATGTTTACCACATAAATTACTATTTAGTACATTGTTGTTTAAAAATTATACATATTGTTATATGTATGGTAAAACAGTAAACTTTGATTATTTTCGTTTTAGTTCCGCCTCTGATTAGCACTTACGTGGAACACGGGGTTCTAACGCAGATGGGCAGGGCGCTCGATGGCAGCCCTCGCCAACTGAGCTACGCTCAGCCCCGCATGCACGCTATTCTGGCCAGACCGCCGGAGCAGCGCCGCGTCTACATCTAGCCCGCTAGCCGCGTACGCTTCCGCGGGATCGACGGAATCGTGGGCCGCGCGCGCGCAGGGTATAGTATAGCCCGAAGCTAGCCACCGAAAATCGGAACATGCATGCGCGCCGCGGACCGGCTCGGCTCCAGCGGTGCAGCGCAAACACACGGGACTACGGGAGGCACAACCGCACGGGGGGCCAGATGCTCCCGCCCTAGCGTGCACGAAAAAAAAAAAATCAATGTGTCCAGCCAGTGGCCGCGCGGCGCATTGTACAGCTACGAGCACCGATCGCGCGATGCACCGTCGATGGCTCAACTCCACCTCCAAGCCCGCACGGCACGTCGCAAAAAGCAGCCAAGCAGGCCAGGTGCCCAGATAGGCAGTGAAGCATGAGTGCCTGACAGGACCAGCGGGGCCAAAGCAAAGAAAGAAATGTACACGCATCCATCCATGCCAATTTCACTCGCGCTGTCTGTAGTTTTTTTTTGACAGATTGATTTAGCTCAATTTCAATCTCCATTACGTGTCTCGGCCCTGCTGATATGTAAGGGTAAATGACGCACTGTACGTCTTCACCTCGTCAAGATCTAGTTTGCACTTCCTTCTTTATCCAATTAGCCGAATTTTATGTGCAATTGTGTGGCTAGATATTACAATGCGTATGTTTATATCTTGTGTTTGTTATACAACTCTAATGTTTATGATGGAAATATTGTTGTATTCCTCGTACAGCCTTAACAGCTCTCAACCTCTCGTATCTATATTTGTTTAATCTGCATTATAATCTCATCACAATAGACAGTGTATTTCTTCCTCTTTTTTCCTTAGTTAATATGGTGATTTCTAGTCCTTGAGAGCGCAAATGTGATGAGTTTTTTTTCCTATCGTTTTAGATAGATTGCAATTGCAATATTATGTGATCTGGGGGATGTGTTCTGGAGCATGCCCTGCAATTTCTCTTTTGATGTCGCCATGGATGTTCTAAGTGGTGTAATAATGGTTAGGATTTAGCAACTCTGAAACGTTAGGGCAACGTCTGCTGATTCTAAAGCTCTGCTCAATACAAATACCAAATTAGCCTTTTCCTTTTTCGTTTGAACCTTGTAGGCTTGTAGCTGCTAGTCATGGCTTCTAATAAAAGAAATTGGAGGGAGCCACTCTAGTTACACTTTTACACGCACTCACGTGCGTTTCAGTAGAAACTTTGTAATATTTTGGATTTATTATTGCCCTCCATATTTGTTAGCCTACCATTTCTATGAGCCTTCACATATTTCTAAGCCTATGCTCAGGGAGCGTATTCACACGTGTGGTGTGGTGTGTGCATGTGGGCTCCCTTGTAATTAAGAAGGAAAAAAGGAAATCGGGGCTCATTGCACTGTTAAAAAAATGATCCATACCTGTTAAGACTTACAACTGTAATTTGTTTTGCACGAAAAAAGATCAACATATTTTTGTCACCAAACTATGTTAGAGCATGTACAATACTAGAGATGACTACTGTCTATATTATTTAGAGACAAAGCTAAAGATAATTTTTATAATAAGTTGTAGGCAAAGCTTATAGACATACAGTTGGAGTTAGGGACAACTTTCATTCTTCGTGCTATATATGCTCTAGTCGTGGACGGCACTGAGCTTATCTGTTGCGTGTGTGGACTCACACTCATCAACCAAAAACCACTAACTTCAGTTCACAGTATGAAACGAAATATCAGAAAATGATAATTCGCAATTTTCCTGATATTCGAAATTGGCATTCTCACATACCCCTACATTTATGTACATCTGTCTGACAATTTGGACGAATTATTCCAACGGATTCTATGTACATGCATAACGGCCCATTCAACGAGATGAAAAAATAGAGGAAACGAAAAGGAAAAATAAAAAAAGGAGTAACAAGGAGGGAAGAGTGGCAACTTTTTTCTCGCAAATAATCAAGCAGCAACTTAACCACCAAGTTGTAGTCATGAGATGCATGGAACTCATGACTCCACGGCCTCAGGAATGCTCTGCAGAGCGGGCTTCCAGTGCTGCTCATGGACATGGTGGTGCACCTCCCCGGAGTTCATGATATCCGCCAGCAGCTGCCGCGCGGATCGCCGGCTCTTCCCACTGCCGCTGGCGCCCTTCCTCTCCATCAGCTCGTGCAGCTGCCTCTTGGTGATCCTGATCGTCACCTCCGACACGTGCTCCCTCCTCTCGTGGTGGTCCTCCTCCGACGATGCCGACGCCTCCTCGTCCTCCCACTCGCCGCCGTCGGCCCACGACTCCCCGCCGTGCTGCGACGCCGCGCAGTTCCCCATCAATTAACTTTTTGTGACTGTCTGTCTTTCTTCTCCTTGCTTGCGCTAGCTAGCTCCTCCTTCCGGGTCTCTCGCTACACGCTGCGCGCGTCGAGAGCTTGAGATAGATATCGATGGATATGCAATGTAATGTAACCAAAATGGGTGTCGATGTGTATTTATAGTTGCGCGCAGCACTACTAGTCGTCTCGTCTATTCTCTCTTCCGTGAATGATGTCACGCTGGGAGGCGTATCCCGGGTTCCGACGTGGCTTAATTGCCGGTCATGATCCATGTCAGAGGAGCTAATCCATGTTGACTGGGTATTTCTTGGGGCAGGTTGGCTGATCGAGTTGGTCCCGGCCGGGCCGGTGTGGTGTGGATGGGCTCTGGAGCGAATCTTGAGCGGCTTCAAGGGCCTACCCGTTCGTTGTTTCTTGTAAGGAGAGAGATTCTCGGTGGAGACTTGTGATGGGATGATTAAGTAAGGATTTTCTGCCGCGTGTACGTCAGAGTTAGAGGTGGTAAAAGGCCGAAAGGGACAAGGAACTCCTGCTTAGATATTTACCACGTGGGGGCGCGTGTTGTAATACTCGTTCTTATCCTAAATATATGCCATTCTCGTTTCAAATTTTGTTCTCAAATACATGTTATTGTACAGTTTCGAGTTAACTTTGTACCATTTTTTTTCCTTGTATACCCATGTCACTAGGGTTATTTCCAAATCATTTACTACTATAGATTAGAGTTAACTTTGTACGGTGACGTCTCCACAGACTTCACAACTCCACTAGCCAGTTCTCCTAGCCACTCATTGTCTACCTTATCCTGAGTAGAGCTGCGCGTTGGGCCGTGCCGTTGTCTTGCCACGCGTCGTCGTGCCGTCGGCCGTCTTGCTTTTTGCTCGGTCAGACCCAAGCACGACTCAAAGCTCATCGTGCCGGGGCCGTGCTGTGCCAGTCTAAGCCTAGTCCTAAGTAACTATAAACGGCGGAGGCAGCGTCGACCACCATCTTCATTCCGCTCGTGCCCGCCTCATTAAAAACTTAGTTAAAATTGAATTAATTGCGTAAAAATATGGACACGTAAATATTTCGGGGAAAAGTAGAATTTTCTTGATATTTTACAGATACAATGTCACTGTCTCGTTAAAAATCTTACGCCCTCGAGTGAGGTTCCCCGAGTAAGGAAAAGAGTACATTAAGAACATGCGTGCATATTAACTACTCATCAATGTCGAGATCGTTCATGCATTCGAGGTTAGCGTACACCTGCACGATCTCAAGATCCTCAAGTTGATGTTGTTGCCGCTCTTTAGCCAATTCCACCTCACTTTCATGTGACATGTTCGTATCCTTGTAACTTCTTTAATATGATGTATGTCGAGTTCCACTTCACCTTCATGTTAGGACTGAATTTTATTGGCTCCTTCCCATTGGCTGCGCAGTACTCTGCGAACCTAGCTGCCACTTATGGGGAATTTGTGAGGTAGCGAATGGCGTCATGACACTATTCAAATATCCACCAATCGCTATGCACCATCTTGAACAATAAGGTTCAAGATATGGCATACGTATCTCTGGTGGAGAACATAACCACCAATATATGTTCGCCATCTTGGGGTGAGGATGTTCATAGCAGTCGTGTTCTCTGATGCGTTATTAAGAGTTATAGAAGTAATCTTATTATCTATCTTAAAATCATCAAGTACGTGTAGTATACGCTCGGCAATTGCCTCTCCCGTGTGTAATTTGTTAATTACCTTAAACCCCATGACTCTCTTATTTAGCTTGTAATTGTCATCTAAATAATGGTCTACAACACTAAGGTAGGCACTTCTCCGGTGTGATGATAGCCAAATGTCTGAAGTTATAGCAAAAGAGAACTAAACTTGTAGAAATAGTTCTTTTAGCTTTGCTAGTTCCTTATGATACATCCGTAAAATATCAGATGTAATTGTTCTCCTACTAACATGTAGTGGTTCTCCCGAATGTTGCGAATGTTGCTAATGTTCCGTACACCGGCCACTCCCTGTCTCCTTCTACCTTTTTTCCCCTTGATTCCCTCTCCCTGTCTCTCTCGATTTGAATGAAAGCCATGGTTGCGAGCTAATGACCTGTACACTGGTCACTCTCTGTCTTCCTCTATCTTTTTTCCCTTGATTCCCTCCCCCTTTCTCTCTCGATTTGAATGAAAGCCATGGTTGCGAGCTAATGACCTGTACACTGGTCACTCTCTGTCTTCCTCTATCTTTTTTCCCTTGATTCCCTCCCCCTTTCTCTCTCGATTTGAATGAAAGCCATGGTTGCGAACGTTGCTAATGACCCTACACCGTCACTCACCGCTCTCCTCTATCTTTTTTCCCTGATTCCCTCTCCTTATCTCTCTCGATTTTAATGAAAGCCAAACAATTGAGTCTCCTTTGGTGACTGATGTGCATCAGACCATTAGTGCATGTGGCCATGTGCGTAGGGCCCCCATCTCCCCCATGTCTTGCTTTCTCTCTCCTCCCTATCTTCTCACAGGTCACGACCGAGAGCCTTCCTAGTCATTTCCTTCTTCTCATTGCTTTGCTTCTTTGCCCAATTTCTCTTCCTCCACATCTCCATTTCCCATGTTTCTTGCTCCTAGAGTCCTGTCCGAAAATATTTGGCTCCAGGCTCTTCTTCATTTCCTCCTCTCCCCATTCCTTCTCTCCACCAATGCTTCTCCCTGGTTTTCCTTTGATTTGGCTGAAGCCTTCCATGGCGCCACCTTCCTCCTGCCGGCCTGGCGTGGTGGCGCCTAGCGCCGCCGTGCTAGCTCCCTGGTTTAGCCACCCGAGCTCATGGTTCCCTCCTCGCCTCCCCTAGTTGCGCGGCTCCCCTGGCCTGCTCTTGCGCTGCGTTGGGCATGTTGGGCACGGCCGAGCGGATCGGGCGGGAGGCCGAGCGGCGCGCGTGAGACCAAGGCCGAGGCGGGAGGCGGAGTGGCGCGCACTGCAGGAGGTGCGAGGAGGCGGTTGGAGGAGAGGCGACGCGACACAGCGGGAGGCGCGGGCCGAGGTGGCAAGCCCGAGGCCACGAGGCGGGAGCCGACGAGGTCGAGGAGGCCGCGGGAGCCGACGAGGTCGAGGAGGCTGCGGGAGGCGAGGAGGCGGTGCTCACTTTGCCAGCCGTGCTGTGTCGACCCGAGCACGACACATTTTGCCGGGCCACCAGACGGGCTGGCTTTCCAATCCCAACTCGGCCCACCGTCTATGTCGTGCCAGCCTGGCCTGCCACGTGTCGGGCCGTGCCGTGCTTGGGCCTTGCTGGGCCGGCCAGGCCTCAGGCTGGCCTGAAAAAGCACAGCCCGACTCCCAGCTCTAATCCTGAGAACCTCATCTCCTCCGCATCTCTCTCTCTACACTCTGTCACCAGCGTGTTGACGTGCGGGGCGAGCTGAAGCAGATGGGGAGGAGGTCATGACGGTGCTCTGTGACCAGTGGTAGGATCGTGGTGCGGCGCTCGTCGAGGACCGCAATCGGAGAGGAGTGGGCGGTAAGGGGGAACATGGCGGCGCAGTCGGATTGTGCCGGACCCGACGTTGTGGATAGATTGTGATGGATTCGGCGTCGTGGCCCAAAAGGGAAGGGGTGGAGCGGCGCCCAAAGAGGAGCGATGGCAAGGGCCATCTACACCATCTGTTGCATCGTTAGGTCGTCGCGCGCCTCTGACACCTTTGATCGCCTTCTCTCAATGTCCCACCCCCGCGTGACACTGACCAAGGCGGCACAAGCACCATCGTTGTTGTACCCACGGTAAGCTCATCGAAACTTGTTGACACTTCTTAACTTTTTGGTTAAAACTGGTTGAAACTTCTTTAAACTTTTGGGATGAAAGTCGTTGGAAATTCTTGAAACTTTTGGATTGAAACACGATGAAACCTAGTGGAACTTGCTGGAATTTCTTGAAACTCTTTAGTTGAAACTTGAGTTCTAAAATATGAAATTTGTTAAAGTTTGGTCTTAAACCTTTTTTAAAATCTTCTAGAAACACGCAAAATCCATTAGAACCAAAAACTTTCTCAAATGTTTTAATGTAACTTCTCGAAACATCTTGAAACTTGTTGCTATATCATGTTCCCTAATCACTTCCATTGAAGAAAGTCAACATGGTTTTTCTACGCATTCCTTGGTTGTCGTGCAAAATGCTAGAACAACATCTATTAAGGAACTGAGGGAGTATATTAGTATGTATCTTAAGCCGCTTGAAGTTAATATGCATTTGAGATGCTCTTTAGAGTTGATTGACAAACTTTACTTGATTTACGTTGTGTTTTTACTTATAAATATCTATAAATGGATGAGTTGACAAAAAACAATGTTATACTTGCATCACTCGGATTTAAATTGTTTATTGGAGGGACCTAGCTCAAATCGTGTGACTGATCTAAAAAGGTACTTTAAATTTGAGTTGTTAATTTCAAACCTAGAGGAGGATACTTCAATCTTTAAATTTTGTTGCGTGACAAATGCCTAACATGAATTCCCTGGCACGAATTACTAATCTGCATTTGTACAACACCATTCTCTGCAAAGTCGAGCTCGGGCTAATCGAAGACTTCAACGAATTTGATAATTTGTGATGATCAACCACCTGTACTGCTTTAGACATCCAAAATTTGCAAAACCACCATTTGCCATTTACTCGTCCTGAACTACTAGTACTGCAGTTTGCACCCCCGGGCCTCCCACTCTCTATGTGCTGATGTGCACAGCTGATGCTCATTCTGTACCCATCAACACTTCCCCCAGCGAGATGCTATCCCCATGCTTCAAACGCTTTGGCCATGGGGAAGCGCTGGTACGCCGGGACGGACTGCAATTTGCGCTCAGTTGGGGCATCCAAAGGATCGAGGTGGAATCGGATTCGCAGAGTTTTGTGAAAATCTGGACGACACGGCATGCGGTGCCGTGTTCGTGCTGAAATCTCGCCAATCTTGGCGGATATTTAGAAGCTTAATTAGAAGGATGTTCAACGACTTCAAGCTTAGTTTTGCGCATCGCAATGTAAATGTAGCTGCTCGTTTGTGCGCAAAGTAAGCGTTCATTAAGTATACTTCTTATGGCTTAATCAAGCTCTGGGCTTCTTATATGGGTGTCTATTCACTGATTGTAATCCTACTTGTTAATTTAATCATAAAGCTCCTGATTCTTAAAAAAAACACTTTCCCCAGCAACTGTATCTTCTTCCAATCACATGCATCCATTACGCCATTGGTCCATTAGGGTACCAATCCATGCATGGCTTGTAAAAGTCCGGATATATATGCCATGTCATGCCAGAGCAGTTCTGGTAATCTCTGAACAGTCACGCGAAGTGCTGCATGCGTGATGTTTTGTATGAACCCGGGCTGCACAGGATCTCTCTCGTATAAGAGATGGAATTTTCGATTGGCAGAACGGCGGTCGTTGTCCTTCGTATATGAACGGCTCGTTATGGGAATCCAAGATTCTTGATCTGGATCAGTTCAACATGGCATGCGATTATTCCACCTTGAACCCTACAGGATAAACTTTGGTCTTGTCATCTAGATGGACAGGTGAGGCCGGGAGAGATTGCATGGAAATACTAGACCTTTGGGCTGGAGTCAGAGCCCCAGAAGCTCTCGTACGTGATGGACGAATCAGGTTGGAGTTTGGGAACAGTCAGTATGTGAAAATGGCCAACGGCTGCTGAATTAGTTCCCGAAATAACCTTACCCAATCCACGACTGTTTCTTCTTCGACATTACTGTCATAGCTTAATTCAGCGACAGGGACAGATGCAGTAGCGCTCAGACAATGTATCTCTATCAGGCTATGGATCTGCAGTTGATGCAGTCTTGATCTTTTCGGTAACACGACGGGTAGGCTACGTTAGCACAAATTCAAAAATTTACCGTGTAAATAAGGAATCTTCGTTAGTAATAGACCACAATATTATCGCTAGACGCGCAAACTCGTAGCGGAAGTATAGTCGATGTAGCGTGTTGGTGTGGTGGTAGTCGTACTAGCCGCACGTCTCCTCCTCCAGCTGCTTCTGATCGTCACGAGTTACGGATCATCCTCGTATTGATGCTTCTCATCAACACCTTTAAGATATCTACACGTATGGGGCAGGGACACCACACGCTGGAGAGCTAGCGTCGGTTGCGTGGTATTGGCTGAGGAAGGTGTGTACACTAGGGTTTCGGGAATTCCAAACATATAACCCTATGCCACCGCCCTCTATATATAAACATCTATGATGAGTCTCGAACTTTAAGGCCCATTAGGAACTAGTGGCCCACAAGAATTCGGATCACTAACCAAATTAAATCCTAGCCCTTTAAGTGTGCGACTCTATAGGTTCACGTACACTTGGACATGGCCCGAGTACTCCTACTCGTCCACTAACCGGTAGCGGCCCCTAGCAAGACATGTCAACTCCTAAGTATACGTAAAGATTATATCAAACGAATCTCAACAAAAACTTATATGCATTTCCTTTTACCTCACGATATCAGTCAAGCTCAAGGTGAGTACGTGTCATTCTTGTTGGTTAGCTTAACCACTCTTTCTCAATCACGTGACTCAAATTCTCTTACTACGGTTAACTCTTTAACCGCGAGTAGCATGGCCATGCATTTCTGGAACACAGTCACTCGAGAGGCCTAGAGATATCTCTCTCATTGCATGGAGGGGCAAATCCTACCTTGATCGACCATGTCTCGTTGCATGCATCATGACAAAACCCGAAAGCTACCTTTATAACTACCCAGTTACAAAGTAGTGTTTGACAACCCCCTAAGTGAGCCATTATGCATCTCGAGTACATGCGAAGACCTCAAGTCTAAGGACATCGCATATGCATTGTAAATGAGACCAACTGATGACATGTAAGAAAGCAACGTTCTCGTAGTGTCTCATGATGGGTCGATTCAACCCCATGTTCGCTAACATATGTTCATATTATTGGTTTGATATCTCTATATCTATGACCCGTGAAACATGGTCATCAACCAATACATATGTTAGTCTATTCATATGTATGTCCTCATATGTTTCCGACTAGCATATAAAGTTTCACAATTAAGTCACATACTTGATAATAAATATTAATGATATTATTCTTGGAACAAGACAACATATTATCCAATGAACTATGAATATAACAAAAAATAATCATCTCTATGATTGCCTCTAGGGCATATCTCTAGCAGTCTTCCACTTGTACTATAGTCAATCATTTAAGTATCTAATATCGACAGCTCTTGTGTGCGCCTCAAGCTTTGGTTGTGTGAGAGGCTTTGTCAACGGATCAACAACATTTAAATCCGTGTGAACTTTGTATTTTTTTTACATCTCCTCTATCCACAAAATCGCGAATAAGATGATATCGCCTGAGTATATTCTTGGACTTCTGATGGGATCTAGGCTCCTTAGCATGCGCAATAGCTCTACTATTATCACAATAGAGATCCATTGGGTTCAAGCCACCCGGGACCGTACCCAACACAACAATAAAATTCCTTATCCAAACACCTTCCTTCATAGCTTCAGAAGCCGCAATGTACTCGGCCTCCATCATAAAATCAGCAACCGTCTCTTGCTTGGAACTTCTCTAGCTCACCGCTCCTCTATTCAAAATGAATATAAAACCAGATTGCGAATGATAATCATCTTTATCGGTTTGGAAGTTTTCATCAGTGTAACTATTTACAACGAGCTCTTCATCGCCACCATAAACTAGGAACACATTCTTAGTCATTCTCAAGTACTTAAAAATATTTTTTACAGCTATCCAGTGACCTTCACCGGGATCAGCTTGCTAACTGCTTGTAACACTTAGAGCATATGATACATCTGGTCGAGTACATATCATGGCGTACATGATAGATCCAATAGCTGAAGCATATATATACTATTCATATGGTCTCGCTCAGTCGTTGAAGGACATTGACTCTTACTAAGACTTATGCTACGTGACATAGGCAAAAACCCCTTCTAGGCATCCTACATGTTGAACTGTTTCAACACCTTGTCAGTATAAGTACTTTGGCTTGGTACAATTAGCCTTCTTGATCTATCTCTATAGATCTTTATTTCTAAGATATATATTACCTCTCCTAGGTCCTTCATAGAAAAACTATTTTTCAATAAGGCCCTAACAGATGTTCTTGACGAAACCAAAACTTTTGACCTCCTCATCAAAACGTATATTCCAACTCCGAGATGCTTACTTCAACCTATAAATGGATTTATAAAGTTTGCATACTTTACTAGCATTCGTTTGATCAACAAAACCCTCAAGCCATGTCATGTACATATCCTCTCTTAGGTTTCCATTAATGAAGTTGTTTTGATATCCATTTGTCATATCTCATAATCAAAATATGCAACAATAGCTAGAATGACCCGTACATATTTAAACATCACTACCGGCGACAAAATCTCATAGTAGTCAATCCTTTGAACTTGTCGAAACCTTTTTGTGACTAGTTGAGCTTTATGAATGTGATCATTTCCATCCATGTCAATCTTTTTCTTATAGACCCATTTGCACTCAATGGTTTTAATACCATCATGCAGATCGACTAGGTTCCAAACCTGATTGTGTCCTATGGAGTCTATCTCGGATTTTCATGGCTTTAAGCCATTTCTCATAATCTAAGCTCATCATCGCTTCCTTATAAGTCACATGCTCATCGTTGTTCAACAACAATATATCACACGAATACCGAGCAGGTACTTTGCATGTCATGTTTGACCTTCGTAGATTCGGTGCTTCCTCGACTAGGGTATCTTCGATCGTGGGTTCCCCAAACATATTTTCCCTTACTGGGGCGTCTACGGCCAGGTCCTCCCCAAGTGGAGTTTGATTTCGAACCTCTTCGAGTTGCACGGTTCTCCCACTCGCCCTTCTCGAGAGAAACTCTTTCTCTAGAAAGACACCGTTTGGAGTGACAAATACTTTGGCCTCTTCTCGGTTGTAGAAGTAATATATTTTGGTTTCCCTAAGATATCCTATAAAGAAGCATTTATCTGACTTGTATGTGAGTTTATCAGACATCAAACGTTTAACATAGACATCACATCCCCAAATCTTTAGAAAAAGATAAACTAGGACTCTTCCCAGTCCACATCTCATATGGTGTCTTATCCACTGATTTAGATGGTATCCTATTTAAAGTGAAAGCGGTAATTTCTAGAGCGTAACCCCAAAAAGACAATGGCATATCCGATTGGCTCATCATCGACCGAACCATGTCCAACAAGGTCCGATTACACCGCTCGAACACCCCATTCCACTGTGGAGTGCTCAGTGGTGTAAGCTGTGGGATAATTCCACATAGCTTCAAATGATCACCAAATTCATGGGTCAAATATTCACTTCCACGGTCAGATTGTAAAAATTTAATTGTCTTGCCAAGTTGATTATGTACCTCACTCTGGAACTCCTTGAACTTTTCAAATAATCCCGACTTGTGCCCCATTAAGTAGATATATCCATATCTACTAAAGTCATCGGTGAAAGTAATGAAGTACTGAAAACCACCTCAAATTGTTGTGTTCATTGGCCCACACATATCTGTATGTATGAGTCACAGCAAGTCAAACACCCTCTCGGTTCGTCTAGTGAAAGGCGCCTTGGTCATCTTTCCAAGTTGACAAAATTCGCACGTTTCAAATTATTCCAAGTTAAATGAGTTTAGAAGTCCATCATCATGGAGATTCTTCATGTGTTTCTCACTTATGTGACCCAAACGATAATGCCAAATAAAAGTGGAATTCATACCTGACGAGGATTAAAACCTCTATTTATTAATTAGTAGATAAAGGATCATATGTCTTCGTGGTCGTAACCCCTAAGGCTAACGACCTCACTGGTCGTGAGGATTCCAGAGGTTACCCAATATCTAACCTGGTCGGAGAAGATTCCCAACCTTGTCTCCGACCAGTCAAAAGCTCTCAAAACCTTAAACTGATATCTGGATCTAGTGCCAGATATATCCCTTATCGTGTGAAGAATGGGACATGTGTTGTATATCTCATACCACGCGACGATACGTAACTCTAAGACACAGGAATGCGGTTAATGGCTCACTGACATATAACCGTACGACAGTTGACACATTGCCAACTAACGCCTCTCTTTGACCATACGTGTTGCTTCCTGAACAGGCATATCTTCCAGAGACAACTGCCAACCCTTCATCAAATACATAAGGAGGACTGTGGACTGAAGTGAGAGAGGTCGAAACAGTGAAGATCATTTGGGAAACACTCTCGGAAGAGCATTGTATTCTCGAATTAGTCTTTAGTCTAGGTTACATATACTCATTGTAATAGCCAGTTCATAGCAATAAAGAGTAGCCTCATTACTTTCTAGAAGATACGCACCATTTTGCTCTTTCTTTTCATATATTCATAAGATCGGCGATTTGATCGTCGACAATACCATTAGGCCGAAGTCTTTTCGCATTAATATTATAGATGGGTGCATCATCAAGATTTAAAATAAACAACCCATTCATAACGGGAGCATAGCCATAAAACAGTTTATTCAAAACTATAGAACAACCATTGTCCTCAATAATGAATTTATAACCCTCTGCCAACAAACATGAGACAGAGATAATGTTTCTACTTATGGCTGGAACGCAATAAAAAATTATTTAAATCCATAACAAATCCTGAAGGCAAATGTAATGGCAAGGTCTCGATGGCTAATGCAACAACCCTTACTTTATTCCTGACGCGAAGATCCACCTCGCCTCTTGTGGTGCTCCTATTCCTTGTTTGACTCCGCATCGAATTGCAAATATGAGCAACTGATCCGGTATCAAATACCTAAGAGTTAACGGGAGAATCAGCAAGAAAAAACATCTATAACATTAATACCTGAAGTAGAAGGATTAGTCCCACTATTCCTTTTCAAATCAGCCAGGTATTTCTTGAAGTTCCTCTTCCAATAGCCTTAGCTCTTTGTAGTAAAAACATCCATTCTCTGGAATCGGGCTGGCCTTAGTTTTGGGCTTTGGCTTGTTTGTATGGATGTAACATCCCGTTTTTGGAAAAAGATTCAAAAATCAAAACTTGAATTCAATTTCAAAATTTCAAAATTTCAAAATCAAAAATCAAATTCTAACCTAACCCTAACCCCCCCCTTACCTCGGATCCGGCCCGGTTCTTCCGCCGCTCACAAGCGGCGCCTCACTTGCCCCGCCTCGGTGCAGCCCACACCAAGACGCCGCCGCTTATCCGCCGTCAGGCGCCCGGACCCCCTCTCCTCCTCCCCTCCCGCGCCAAGCTGTCCTTCCTTCTTTCCCCCGCCACTTGCCCGGCTTTTCTTCTCCCCATCCTCGCCTCGGCTATAAAGCCGAGACGCCCCTCCTCCTTCCCTTCCTCCCCTCCGCCTTCACCTCCTCCTCGGCCGAGCCTCGCGCCTCCGTCTTCCTCGGCTCGGCCCGGCTCCACGGCTGACCTCCGCCTCCGTCGCGCATCATCCCGCCTTCATCCGCGCCGCCTCGCTCCGGCCGTTTCTGCTCCTTCCCGGCTCGGTCTCGCCTCGGCCTCCTCCTCCACCTCCACCGCCAGGCGCGTCCCGCCCCCGCTCTCTTTTTCCCCACTTCTCTCCCTTCTCCCGCTTTCTCCCCGCCTTCGGTTTCTTCCTCACGCGAGGAAGACGAGGCGACGCTTCGGACGCGTCGCCGCTTATCCTCACGCTGGCGGGCGCTGACGGGTGGGCCCCACCCGCATGATGGCCGTGCGGTGACAAGCGGGCCCACTCGCCAATCTTGGTGCGGCCAGCGCCCGTCGCGTGGACTCGGTCCACGACCGTCCGTCAGGACCGGGACACGTGTTTGCCGTGGATTTTTCCGGATTTTTGGATTTTCTGTTTAACTGTAAAATCGTTTTAAAGTTTCAAAAATTAATATCTTTTTCATTATAACTCCAAAAATTGTGAAACCAATTTCTAAAATTTTCTAAAATCAAGATCTTGCTAGTGGTACTGGTCTTGCTCATTTTGGAGTTCATTATTTATTTAGTTGGTATTTATTTGCTATCTTTGCCGTTGTGTCTTTTCCGGTACTTTCGACCGATTAGGATTCGACGATGCCGGAGACCTCCCCTTCGACCAAGCTCAAGATCTCCAGGACCCCTCCGCCTTTAACCAAGGCGAGTCAATACTTTGATCATTCCGAACTACATTTTATGCAAACTATGTTTATTTAAAATAGCAAAGTTGCATGCTTTAATTTTGTAACTAATGATATGTTAAAGCTTAAGGTAGTTAAATACCCATTTGTTGATTAATTACTTATTAAGCCATCCTTTGATAATTGAATCCAGTATTCCTTGTCACCCTAGTAATTATATGGTAATACTAGTATAGGTTGTACTTAAGCGACATGCTAGTCTTGCTTAAGTACCGGGACAATAAATATCCCGATCATCATCCTTTAAACATGAAAAATGGTTTTGGGCAGTCATGGGATGTAGATGACTGGTGTGTTGCGTTAATTGGTTTTCCTTCCCAAAACCCTAAATAACTTGCTAGTACCCCATCTGGACGGATGGAAAGAATGGTGGGTGCGAACGTAGCACGAGAATGGTTGGTATGTGGTATGAACCGTCCAGATGAATTAAGGACTTAATCTTGTCATGACCTCCTGTGTAAAACAAGTACAACCGCAAGTCTGCAAAGTGCAACTTGGCTTAGTAAAACTTTCAAACCTTGAATGTCGTCTCGCATGGTGGGAAAGAGGAATGTGCAAGCGGCAGGACGTCTGACGGCTTGAATGGGACACCGAACACGGTGAAGTTTGCCGTCGGCGAGGGTAGGTTGACTCCGCACTCAACTACTCCGGTCGGCCGAGGTGAACATCCCGCTGCGTATGGGCGTAACCCCATATAGGTGAGATGACTAAGGGGCAAGATAGTTCAAACGTTCTCGTGACTATCGCTCAACTACATGACTAAGGAATCATGTGGAGAAACGAGTATGATTATCTCTTGTGGGTACAGTGTACAACCTCTGCGAGTCTAAACTGCTTAAATGTACCGCGCCTTCGGTCAAAGGCGGATATGGGAACTTAACTTTGAGTTAGTTCTATTTCAAAAAATCTTTGTGGGTGGAAATGGAAATGTGTTGGGCTCATCCAAATTTTGTTTTGAATTTTCTGGGTAGCCTTATCCAAAGTTGATAATCGGAGGACGAATCGTTATCAAAATTTAGCATAAGGTGGAGGTAACCTTCACGTTATTTAATATTGCACTTATTCTCTTTAATGAAAATGCAAATTTGTTAAAATGCCAAGTCATAGGACTTTGTAATTATGATAATTGAAAATGTTGCTTTAGCAAATAAAAGAACTCGAGCCATCCTTGTTAAGCCTTGCATGTATACTATTGCATTACATGTGTTGGCTCATGAGCACTGTAGTTGTGCTCATTCTCGCTCTTTCCCCAAACCCTCGAAGGTGAAATGATGGAGAGATTGACTACTACGAGGACCCGATGTCCAAGACCCTGAGTTCTTGAAGCGTAGTTTAGTTCTTAGTTGTTCTAGTCTCGCCCAAGTCTAGCTGACTCCGCTGGTACCTAGGTGCGTCCTATATTATCTGAGTTTTCGGGTAATATCGGATGTACATGTGTTTCCCACCACTTGCCCGTGGAGAGATGTGTCCTCACCCTTTGCTTCCGTTGTCGCCTAGCTACTTTTGATGTAATCATTTGGCCTGTTCGGCCTTTATTGTAAAACTTGACCCGATGCGGTCTATGTAACTCTGATGTGTTAAATTAATGAATGGTATGGTTTTACACCATTGTATGAATGATTCAGTGATGTATCTATGAGTGCTATCTACTGATCCAGGGAATAGCACAGTTATTCGCAGAGGATTCGGGTTTAGAAAATCCGGGTCTGACAGAGCTGGTATCAGAGCATTTGACTGTAGGATCTTTAGTTAGACTGGTCGAGCCTAAGGACTTGAGTCCTATTTTCAAAACTTATGAAAAGCTTTGAAAAAAATATAATGTATTTATTGCTCTTACTCATCTATCTTAGTTCTTCACTTCCCCTGACTTCACTTGAGTTTGTACTCAGTCTGATTCCCTCGTCTGTTTCAAAAATTTGTAGATGGCAACCCCGTCGTCCGATGCCCCTTGGGACTTTTGCTCTCATGGAGAAGGTGGAGTTGAATTCGTGGATATTCTCCACCAATTCATGTATCACCTGGATTACCTCCGCAAGCCTATCTTCAGAGGCCGAAAGACTCAAACCCTGGACCAAGAGTCATGGACCATGGAGGTTTTCCTCTATGCCAGAAAGGGTGAGTTCATCGCTCACACCTTCGCACCGAGACCTCCAAGAGCAGTTGTTCTGAAGCAGTCCAAGACGCAGCACGCTTCGCCTTCACCCGCCTGAGCCAGATGCACCTAGATCTTCTGCGAGAAGCGCCCTTCTACTACTACCTACCTCTCCAGGAGGGAGAGACCGATCCCGAAGTCTTCGTCGTCATGTGGGAGTAGTTAGCTTAGTTTAGCTAGCAAAGGCTTGCTTTAGCGCCTTTTTGGTTGCAAGCACTCTTTGTTTCCTTCTTTTGTAGACGATGTGTGTGTATCTTGTGTCGTGACTTTGCATAGCCTATATGCTGTGTTTTCTGGAGTCATGTAAACACTTAACCCCCTTAATATAATGCAGCCACTCTAGGCTTTGTATTGTATTTGATCGATTTTCCTCGCTTGATTTGAGTTTCTTCACATTTGTGCTCTAGAGGGCCAGTGAACCCTCATATATCTCCTCTCGATCTTATCTCGAAATGTTTTCCTCGATGGCACCAAAGAGGCCAAGCAATTGGCCAAGGAAATGGTGCCGCTTGTAAAAGGAAGTTGTCGCGCAGGACCACAAGATGCCTATCCTCGGTGATCAAGATTTCTACAGCTCATCATTCACCAATCAAGCCATCCGGTCACCAGAGCCCCAATGCCAACTCTGCGCTCCAAGGGATTGTTTTCAGACTCCCGCTCCGCCGATCGATCTGCGAAGAACAACCCCGCAGCTAACATATACTGTTTCATCTGCGGAGATAAAGGGCACTTCGCCAATAAATGTCCCCAAAGGAAGCAAGGTCAAAGGATCAACTGTTTCCATTGCGGCAACCCAGGACACCGTATGGAAAGTTGTCCCCAGCGGAATCTTGAAGAACCCACAAGGAACGTCATCGCCATCAACCTCAACCCCGACAACGAAGAACTCATCAGAGTCCCAAATGAAAGCAAGTTGTACCAACCAAGTTCTACTACCCGACTCGAAGCCCCGTCAATCGCTTGCTTGGAATGTGGCAAGACAGGACATGTAGCCCAAGTATGTCCTCCGTTAAGACAAGTTGCAAGAGGAGCATGTTTCACATGTGGACAATTTGGACACTATTGCTACTCGTGTCCAGCCTCCTCATCGTCCCAAATGTGAGGAACACCATCAATCGAAGATTGCCCTGGAACTAAGTAGTTTGCACACGCTGTGGAGAAAAGGACACCGGCGCACTAATGCTTGTAAACCGCCTCAATCAGTGATAAAGATCACCACCGGTGAGTGCCCGATGAATAAAGTCATGTGTTTTCTCCGCGAAGGTCAAGACCATTGCCCCAAAGATTGGTTCATGCGTCCAATCCTGATCAAGGCAGTCGAGTTGCAAAGGACCATCTTCAAGTTGTTTGCAAGACTCATCACTAATGGAATGGCAAAGATAACGAATTTCAGACTTTGAAAGATAATAGCCAGATTGCAGAAGTGCGGCGTACCTCGATGAGAAGGAAAGAAGTGAGATTGTTCTCCGCCCTCCTCGCCCCGTCAAGCGACTGCGGTCAGTAACCCAAAGCTCATCTTCGCTGTTTCAACTGTGGAGAAAAGGGACATTTCGTCAACAGATGCCCTCAACCAGTCACCCCGGTGAGGTTCAACTTCAAAGCCACCCCAACTCGAGGCGAGACTTCAGTTGCAAGTAAAAGTCGTCAAACCTCGTGACGCATCAAGAGTTGTTTCCGCCAAGCCAAAAAGCGGTCATGTCAACCTTGTCACCGCCGAAGAAGCCCCAACAACTTCGAAGTAATAAGAGTGCGCTCCTGTCTCGTTTGGGTAGCCGAATCTCGGGGTCGAGATTCCGTTTAAGGAGGGTAGGTTTTGTAACATCCCGTTTTTGGAAAAATATTAAAAAATCAAAACTTGAATTCAATTTCAAAATTTCAAAATCAAAAATCAAATTCTAACCTAACCCTAACCCCCCCTTACCTCGGATCCGGCCGGTTCTTCCGCCTCCACGCGGCCGGCGCCTCATTCCGCCTCGGTGCCGCCCCACCAGACGCCTTGTCCACCCACCACACACTGACGCTGCCGCCGTCTCGCGCGTCGCCGCCCGGACCCCTCTCTCCCCTCCTCCCCATACCGCGCATGCTTTTTCCTCGCCCGTCCCTTGCCAAGGCTTTTCTTCTCCTCATCTCGCCTCGGCTATAAAGCCGAGGCGCCCCCTCCTCCTTCCTTCCTCCTCCTCCCCTTCACCTCCTCGCTCCCGCCCGAGCCTCCGCCGCCTCCGTCTTCCTCCTCGGCCCGGCTCGCCTCTGCCTCGCCTCCGCTGACGCCGCCCCTTCATCCCGCTGAGTGCCGCCTCGCCCCGGCCGTTTGCTCTCCTCCCCGGCTCGGTCTCGCCTCCGGCCTCCTCCTCCACCTCCGGCCAGCCCGTGCCCCGCCTCCCTCTCTTTCCCCGCCTCTCTCCTTCTCCCGTTTTCTCCCCGCCTCGGTTTTTCCTCCAGCTGAGGAAGACGAGGCGACGCGCCGGACGCTGACGCGTCGCTTTATCTCACGCTGCAAGGCCACGGCAAGGGGCCCCACCCGCAGCCGTTGTGGGTGACAAGCGGGCCCACTCGCCATCTTGGCAGCGGCCAGGCGCTGCAGTGGACTCGGTCCACGACTGTGTCTGGGACCGGGACACGACGTCGTTTGCGTGGATTTTTCCGGATTTTGGATTTTCATTTAATCGTAAAATCGCTTTTAAAGTTTCAAAAATTCATATCTTTTCATTATAACTCCAAAATTGTGAAACCAATTTCTAAAATTTTCTAAAATCAAGATCTTGCTAGTGGTACTGGTGTTGCTCATTTTGGAGTTCATTATTTATTTAGTTGGTATTTATTTGCTCTCTTTGTCGTTGTGTCTTTTCCTAGATTTTCGACCGATTAGGATTCGACGACGCCGAGACCTCCCTTCGACCAAGCTCAAGATCTCCAGACCCTCCGCCTTTAACCAAGGCGAGTCAATACTTTGATCATTCCGAACCTACATTTTATGCAAACTATGTTTATTTAAAATAGCAAAGTTGCATGCTTTAATTTTGTAACTAATGATATGTTAAAGCTTAAGGTAGTTAAATACCCATTTGTTGATTAATTACTTATTAAGCCATCCTTTGATAATTGAATCCAGATTCCTTGCCACCCTAGTAATTATATGGTAATACTAGTATAGGTTGTACTTAAGCGACATGCTAGTCTTGTTAAATACCGGACAATAAATGTCCCGATCATCATCCTTTAAACATGAAAATGGTTTTGGGCGGTCATGGGATGTAGATGATGGTGTGTTATGTTAATTGGTTTTCCTTCCCAAAACCCTAAACAACTTGCTAGTACCCCATCCGGACGGATGGAAAGAATGGTGGGTGCGAGCGTAGCACGAGAATGGTTGGTATGTGGTATGAACCGTCGGTGAATTAATGACTTAATCTTGTCATGACCTCTCGTAAAATAAGTACAACCGCAAGTCCGCAAAGTGCAACTTGGCTTAGTAAAACTTTCAAACCTTGAATGTCGCCTCGCATGGTGGGAAAGAGGGAATGTGCAAGCGGCAGGGGCGACTGGCTGCTTGAATGGGACACCGAACACGGTGAAGTTTGCGATCGGCGAGGGTAGGTTGACTCGCACTCAACTACTCCATCGTTGAGGTGAACATCCCGCACAACGTATGGGCGTAACCCCATATAGGTGAGATGACTAAGGGCAAGATAGTTCAAACGTTCTTTGACGATCGCTCAACTACATGACTAAGGAATCATGTGGAGAAACGAGTATGATTATCTCTTGTGGAGTACAGTACAACCTCTGCAGAGTCTAAACTGTTTAAATGTACCGCCTTGGTCAAAAGGCGGACATGGGAACTTAACTTTGAGTTAGTTCTATTTCAAAAAATCTTTGTGGGTGGAAATGGAAATGTGTTGGGCTCATCCAAATTTTGTTTTGAATTTTCCGGTAGCCTTATCCAAAGTTGATAATCGGAGGACGAATCAGTTATCAAAATTTAGCATAAGGTCGAGGTAACCTTCGCTGTTATTTAATATTGCACTTATTCTCTTTAATGAAAATGCAAATTTGTTAAAATGCCAAGTCATAGGACTTTGTAATTATGATAATTGAAAATGTTGCTTTAGCAAATAAAAGAACCTGAGCCATCCTTGTTAAGCCTTGCATGTATACTATTGCATTCTGTGTGTTGGCTCGCGAGCACGGTAGTTGTGCTCATTCTCGCTCTTTCCCCCAAACCCTCAGAAGCAGGAAATGATGGAGAGATTGACTACTACGAGGACCCAGATGTCTGAAGACCCCGGAGTTCTTGAAGCGTAGTTTAGTTCTTAGTTGTTCTAGTCTCGCCTCATCTAGCCGACTCACCGTACCTAGGTGCGCCCTATATTATCCGAGTTTTGGGTAATATCGGATGTACATGTGTTTCCCGACCACTTGCCTGTGGAGAGATGTGTCCTCACCCTTTTGCTTCCGTTGTCGCTTCCGCTACTTTTGATGTAATCATTTGGCCTGTTCGGCCTTTATTGTAAAACTTGACCCGATGCGGTCTATGTAACTCTGATGTGTTAAATTAATGAATGGTATGGTTTTACACCATTGTATGAATGATTCAGTGATGTATCTATGAGTGCTATCTACTGATCCAGGGAATAGCACAGTTATTCGCAGAGGATTCGGGTTTAGAAAATCCGGGTCTGACAGAGCTGGTATCAGAGCATTTGACTGTAGGATCTTTAGTTAGACTGGTCGAGCCTAAGGACTTGAGTCCTATTTTCAAAACTTATGAAAAGCTTTGAAAAAAATATAATGTATTTATTGCTCTTACTCATCTATCTTAGTTCTTCACTTCCCCTGACTTCACTTGAGTTTGTACTCGACCGATTCCTCGTCTGTTTCAAAATTTGTAGATGGCAACCCCGTCGTCCGATGCCCCATGGGACTTTTGCTCTCATGGAGAAGGTGGAGTTGAATTCGTGGATATTCTCCACCAATTCATGTATCACCTGGATTACCTCCGCAAGCCTATCTTCAGAGGCCGAAAGACTCAAACCCTGGACCAAGAGTCATGGACCATGGAGGTTTTCCTCTATGCCAGAAAGGGTGAGTTCATCGCTCACACCTTCAGACCCGAGACCTCCAAGAGCAGTTGTTCTGAAGCAGTCCAAGACGCAGCACGCTTCGCCTTCACCCGCCTGAGCCAGATGCACCTAGATCTTCTGCGAGAAGCGCCCTTCTACTACTACCTACCTCTCCAGGAGGGAGAGACCGATCCCGAAGTCTTCGTCGTCATGTGGGAGTAGTTAGCTTAGTTTAGCTAGCAGTGCTTGCTTTAGCAGTCTTTTGGTTGCAAGCACTCTTTGTTTCCTTCTTTTGTAGACGATGTGTGTGTATCTTGTGTCGTGACTTTGCATAGCCTATATGCTGTGTTTTCTGGAGTCATGTAAACACTTAACCCCCTTAATATAATGCAGCCACTCTAGGCTTTGTATTGTATTTGATCGATTTTCCTCGTTTGATTTGAGTTTCTTCTGTTGTGCTCTAGAGGGCCAGTGAACCCTCATATATCTCCTCTCGATCTTATCTGAGCTGTTTTCCTCAGATGGCACCAAAGAGGCCGGCAGCCCAAGGAAATGGTGCCAGTTGTAAAAGGAAGTTGTCAGCGCAAGGACCACAAGACAGCTATCCTCGTGGCCAAGATTTCTCGACTCATCATTCACCAATCGCCATCCGGTCACCAGAGCCCCAATGCCAACTCTGCGCTCCAGTGGGATTGTTTTCCGTACTCCCCGCTCCGCCGATCGATCTGCAGCAAACAACCCCGCAGCTAACATATACTGTTTCAGCTGCGGAGATAAAGGGCACTTCGCCAATAAATGTCCCCAAAGGAAGCAAGGTCAAAGGATCAACTGTTTCCATTGCGGCAACCCAGGACACCGTATGGAAAGTTGTCCCCAGCGGAATCTTGAAGAACCCACAAGGAACGTCATCGTCATCAACCTCAACCCTGACAACGAAGAACTCATCAGGAGTCCCAGCGGAAAGCAAGTTGTACCCGCTGAAGTTCTACTACCCGACTCAGAAGCCCCGTCAATCGCTTGCTTGGAATGTGGCAAGACAGGACATGTAGCCCAAGTATGTCCTCCGTTAAGACAAGTTGCAAGAGGAGCATGTTTCACATGTGGACAATTTGGACACTATTGCTACTCGTGTCCAGTTCCCTACTGTCCCAGCTGTGAGGAACACCATCAATCAGAAGATTGCCCTGTGAACCAAGTAGTTTGCACACGTTGTGGAGAAAAAGGACACCTGGCAGACCAATGCTGTGTAAACTGCCCCAACTGTGATAAAGATCACCAGCCCGGTGAGTGCCCGATGAATAAAGTCATGTGTTTTCTCTGCGAAGGTCAAGACCATTGCCCCAAAGATTGGTTCATGCGTCCAATCCTGATCAAGGCAGTCAAGTTGCAAAGGACCTGTCTTCAAGTTGCTGCAAGACTCATCACTAATGGGAATGGCAAAGATAACGAATTTGGACTTTGAAAGATAATAGCCAGATTGCACCGAAGTGCCAGCGTACCTCAGTAGAGAAGGAAAGAAGTGAGATTGTTCTCCGCCCTCCTCGCCCCGTCAAGCAGCCTGCAGTGCAGAACCCAAAAGCTCATCTTCGCTGTTTCAACTGTGGAGAAAAGGGACATTTCGTCAACAGATGCCCTCAACCAGTCACCCCGGTGAGGTTCAACTTCAAAGCCACCCCAACTCGAGGCCAGACTTCAGTTGCAAGTAAAAGTCGTCAAACCTCGCACGCATCAAGAGTTGTTTCCACGCCAAGCCAAAACCAGGGTCATGTCAACCTTGTCACCGTCGAAGAATCCCCAACAACTTCAGAAGTAATAAGAGGTACGCTCCCTGTCTCGTTTGGGTAGCCGAATCTCGGGGTCGAGATTCCGTTTAAGGAGGGTAGGTTTTATAACATCCCGTTTTTGGAAAAATATTCAAAAATCAAAACTTGAATTCAATTTCAAAATTTCAAAATCAAAAATCAAATTCTAACCTAACCCTAACCCCCCCTTACCTCGGATCCGCCTTTCTTCGCGCCTCACTTGCGCCCTCTCGGTGCAGCTTCACACAGACGCCGGCTTATCCACCTCACGCCGACGCCGACGCTGGGCCGTCACCTCACACCGTCGCCGCCCGGACCCCTCTCTCCCTCCTCACTCCCCTGCTGGCCTTCTTCCCCGCCCCGTCCCCGCCATGGCTTTTCTTCTCCCCATCCTCGCCTCGGCTATAAAGCCGAGACGCCCCTCCTCCTCCCCTTCCTCCTCCGCCTTCACCTCCTCGCTCCCGGCCCGAGCCTCCGCGCCTCCGTCTTCCTCGGCTCGGCCCGGCGTCGCCTCTGACCTCGCCTCCGTCGCCCGACCTTCATCCTTCATCCAGCCGCCGCTCGCTCCCGGCCGTTTCGCTCCTTCCGGGCCGGTCTCGCCTCGGCCTCCTCCTCCTCCGGCCATGCTCGCCCCGCCCCGCTCTCTTTTCCCCTTCTCTCTCCTTCTCCCGTTTTCTCCCGCCTCGGTTTCTTCCTCACACGAGGAGAAGACGAGGCGACGCTTCAGACGCGTCGCCTGCTTTATCTCTCACGCTACGGGCGGCCGACGGCCCGCCCTTATGATCGCTTTGTCACGGTGACAAGCGGGGCCCACTCGCCCGATCTTGGTGCGGCCCAAGGCCGCAGGTGGACTCGGGTCCACGACCGCTCTCTGTGGACCGGGGACACGTGTCGGCGCGTGGATTTTTCCGGATTTTTGGATTTTCTGTTTAACTGTAAAATCGTTTTAAAGTTTCAAAAATTCATATCTTTTTCATTATAACTCCAAAAATTGTGAAACCAATTTCTAAAATTTTCTAAAATCAAGATCTTGCTAGTGGTACTGGTGTTGCTCATTTTGGAGTTCATTATTTATTTAGTTGGTATTTATTTGCTCTCTTTGTCGTTGTGTCTTTTCCGGTACTTTCGACCGATTAGGATTCGACGACGCCGGAGACCTCCCCTTCGACCAAGCTCAAGATCTCCAGGACCCCTCCGCCTTTAACCAAGGCGAGTCAATACTTTGATCATTCCGAACCTACATTTTATGCAAACTATGTTTATTTAAAATAGCAAAGTTGCATGCTTTAATTTTGTAACTAATGATATGTTAAAGCTTAAGGTAGTTAAATACCCATTTGTTGATTAATTACTTATTAAGCCATCCTTTGATAATTGAATCCAGTATTCCTTGCCACCCTAGTAATTATATGGTAATACTAGTATAGGTTGTACTTAAGCGACATGCTAGTCTTGCTTAAGTACCGGGACAATAAATGTCCCGATCATCATCCTTTAAACATGAAAAATAGTTTTGGGCAGTCATGGGATGTAGATGACTGGTGTGTTGCGTTAATTGGTTTTCCTTCCCAAAACCCTAAACAACTTGCTAGTACCCCATCTGGACGGATGGAAAGAATGGTGGGTGCGAACGTAGCACGAGAATGGTTGGTATGTGGTATGAACCGTCCAGGTGAATTAATGACTTAATCTTGTCATGACCTCTCGTGTAAAACAAGTACAACCGCAAGTCTGCAAAGTGCAACTTGGCTTAGTAAAACTTTCAAACCTTGAATGTCGTCTCGCATGGTGGGAAAGAGGGAATGTGCAAGCGGCAGGACGTACGCTGGCTTGAATGGGACACCGAACACGGTGAAGTTTGCCAGTCGCTGAGGGGTAGGTTGACTCCGCACTCAACTACTCCAGTCGCTGAGGTGAACATCCCGCACAACGTATGGGCGTAACCCCATATAGGTGAGATGACGGAAGGGGCAAGATAGTTCGAAACGTTACTGTGACGATCGCTCAACTACATGACTAAGGAATCATGTGGAGAAACGAGTATGATTATCTCTTGTGGGTACAGTGTACAACCTCTGCAGAGTCTAAACTGTTTAAACAGCCGCGCCTTCGGTCAAAGGCAGACATGGGAACTTAACCTGAGTTAGTTCTATTTCAAAAAATCTTTGTGGGTGGAAATGGAAATGTGTTGGGCTCATCCAGCCCTTGTTTTGAATTTTCCTGGGTAGCCTTATCCAGTGTTGATAATCGGAGGACGTAACCGTTATCAAAATTTAGCATAAGGTGGAGGTAACCTTCGCTGTTATTTAATATTGCACTTATTCTCTTTAATGAAAATGCAAATTTGTTAAAATGCCAAGTCATAGGACTTTGTAATTATGATAATTGAAAATGTTGCTTTAGCAAATAAAAGAACCTGAGCCATCCTTGTTAAGCCTTGCATGTATACTATTGCATTCTGTGTGTTGGCTCGCGAGCACGGTAGTTGTGCTCATTCTCGCGAGCACGGTAGTTGTGCTCATTCTCGCTCTTTCCCCCAAACCCTCAGAAGTAGGAAATGATGGAGAGATTGACTACTACGAGGACCCAGATGTCTGAAGACCCCGGAGTTCTTGAAGCGTAGTTTAGTTCTTAGTTGTTCTAGTCTCGCCCCAGTCTAGCTGACTCCGCTGGTACCTAGGTGCGTCCTATATTATCTGAGTTTTCGGGTAATATCGGATGTACACAGGTTTCCTCAGTCACTTGCCTGTGGAGAGATGTGTCCTCACCCTTTTGCTTCCGTTGTCGCTTCCGCTACTTTTGATGTAATCATTTGGCCTGTTCGGCCTTTATTGTAAAACTTGACCCGATGCGGTCTATGTAACTCTGATGTGTTAAATTAATGAATGGTATGGTTTTACGCCATTGTATGAATGATTCAGTGATGTATCTATGAGTGCTATCTACTGATCCAGGGAATAGCACAGTTATTCGCAGAGGATTCGGGTTTAGAAAATCCGGGTCTGACAATGGATCTCATCCACTTTCCTTTGACCTAAGTCTCAGCGTTCTTCTTGAAGCTTGTACACTTTTGGACCATCATCACAAGATTGTTGCTTTTTTTAACGCTGTCATCTGCAGTCTTGAGCATTATATCTAGCCCGGTGAGATTCTTGTCTAAGCCATTCATATGAAAGTTCAGAATGAATTGTCCATAGCTTACAGGAAGCGAAGCAAGAATCAAGTTAGTAGCCAACTCTTGATTAGGGGGAAAACCAAGTTTTTTCAAGCTCTGTGTGTAACCAACCATCTTGATCACATAAGTGCTCATCAGACTGCCCTCAGCTAGCTTACACTCAAACAATTTTTTTCGAGATCTCATATCTCTCAGTTCTTGCTTGCGTCTCAAACATGGCTTTGAGTGACATGATCATATCGTAGGGCTCTATGTTATTAAAGTACTTCTAAAGGTCTGAGTCTATGGCAGCAAGCATGAGACAGCTAACATCAAGGGACTCATCACATGCATTTTTATAGACATTTTTAAGAGTAGCAGTAGCATTTTCAGCAGGCACTTCTGGAATTGGTTCCTCTAGAATATGTTTCTTTTTATTTTGCCTAATAACAATTCTTAAGTTGCGAGATAAATCCGTAAAATTTGTTCTATTTAGTTTTTCCTTATCAAGTACCGAACGTAAAGTAAAACTGGAGGTAGGTACAACAATTGGTGCTATGATCTACAACATAAAATATACAAAACTAAGACATATGTTAAAAAAATAACTTATATTAAACAATTTAATAAGGATACTCCCACTAAATATCATATCCCTCTTATGACATTTAGTGATTCAAGACCAATAATCCATTTATCTATTAGTGAGCTTTGGCATCACTGTTAGAAGTTTAGTGAATTTGGTAAGCAACCTTTTGCTAATCATATCTCTATATAATTCTTGTTGTTGAGTAGCATCTTTATGCTCCGGCATCTAACTCTATGCCCCAAGGTTTATAACCGTTATGATGATCTTGTCAAGTTTAAACCAATCCTATGCATGTAAGTGTCCGACGCAAACCGATCTAGCCAAGGAAAATTAATGGCACTCTGCTTTAGCAAGACCTGCCATTAAAATAAACAGCTTTGGATGGTGTAGCTAATTTGGGAGGGCATCAATTCAGCTTACTATTATGTGAGGGAATTTTATTTCTACCATGTTAAAAGCATTAGGAGTAATTAAATGACATGCATAGATATAAATGAACATAAATGTAAAGGCATTCACTGACAATCACATTGCATCATGATATAGTATGACCCTTCCACATGGTGATCTCTATCGTCGTGCTTCTTGTTCGCCATGTCTCCAAGTGGCCAAAACCTCTAAGTACTCCCACTAAGCCATAACTCCACAGCACACACTAGTAAGAGTTACAAGGAGTGAAGAAGCATCACAAGTCAACACGCAGGTCGTTCTACAAATATAGACAACCTTGGGATGCAATAAGCATGACACACATGCCATGAAAATAACATACATATATGCATCTCATACATTATTCACATGCATAATGGGTCATACTATTCTTAACAATCCTGCAAAACAAATATGTATAGAATCGCATTCTATCTAACGGATGGTGTGAAATAGCAATACCATATACCAAGTTATGATCCTAGTCCACCATTGTCCTGTTCGGCGGTTCCACTCGTCGGTTAGTGGAGTAGGGCCACAGGGGCGGGAGCCCCTGATGCAAAAAAAAATTCGGACTACGTAGATCCAATCTACTGTTCCATCTATGTAAATCGTATTGGATTAATCACATTAACCCTTTCCGATTGCAATTCTGATTCGATCAACCAGATTAATCTTCGTGTGCTCTATGGATTTACACTGTCTGCCCCGATGGTGGAAACCGACCGGTAGAGGCAAGACGTGTTTCGACCATAAAAACACGATCACGGAATATCGATCATGAACCCATCTTGAGACCACCGCGTATGGACGATCATATCGACCATCATCAAAATCAATCTATCATATAGAACAACCAATAGAAACAATAATAGATCGCATCTATGACTCCCACATATCATAATATGCATCTAATCCGAATCTAAAATTAGACGGGGCGGCTCTGATAATACTGTAAGGCGACGGGTAGGTTACGCTAGCACAAATTAAAAAAAATCTATCTCGTAAACAAGGAACCTCCGTTAGTAATAGATCACAGGATTATCACTAGACGCGCAGACTCGTAACGGAAGTAGAGTCGATATAGCGTGTTGGTGCGGTGGTAGTCATACTAACAGCATGTCTCCTCCTCCAGCTGCTTGTGATTCGTCACGAGTTGCAGATCGTCCTAGTGCTAATGCTTCGCATCAACACCTCCAAGGTATCCACACGTACGAGGTAGGGACACCACACGCTGAAGTGCTAGCGTCGGCTGTGTGGTATTGGATGAGAAAGGTGTGTACACTAGGGTTTCGGGAATTTCGAATATATAACCCTATTCCACCGCCCCTCTATATATAGGCATGCATGATGGGTCTCGAACTTTGAGGCCCATTAGGAACTCGTGACCCACAAGAATTCGGATCACCATTCAAATTAAATCATATCCCCTTAAGTGTGCGACCCTATAGGTTCACGTACACTTGGACATGGCCCAAGTACTCCTACTCGTCCACTAATCGGTAGCGGCCCCTAGCAAGACATGTTGATTCCCAAGTATATGTAAAGATTATATCAGATGAACCTCAACAAAACTTATGTGCATTTCCTTTTACCTCACGATATCGGCCAGGCTCAAGGCGAGTATGTGTCATCCTTGTTGGTTAGTTTAACCACTCTTTCTCGATCACGTGACCCAAATTCCCCGACTGCGGTTAACTCTTTAACTACGAGTAGCATGTACATACATTTCTAGAATCCAGTCACTCGAGGGGACTAGATATCTCTCCCGTTGCATGGAGGGGCAAATCCTATCTTGATCGACCATATCTCGTTGCATGCATCATAACAAAACCCAAAAACTACCTTTATAACTACCTAGTTACGGAGTAGCGTTTGGCAACCCCTAAGTGAGTCATTACGCATCTCGAGTACGTGCGACGACCTCAAGTCTAAGGACATAGCATACAAATTGTAAATGAGACCAACTGATGATATGTAAGAAAGCAACGTTCTCGCAGTGTCTCATGGTGGGTTGATCCAACCCCATGTTCGCTAACATGTGTTCATATTATTGATTTGATAATAAATATTAACAATATTATTCTTAAAATAAGGTAATATATTATCCAATGAATTATGAACATAATGAAAAATAATCATCTCTGTCATTACCTCTAAGGTATATCTCCAACACTTTGTACATTGCAAAGAGCGGTTCATCCCATTCAAGGAGAAACACTGGTTCTCGTAATAAACAATTGATAGCTATAGATGGACCAATTCAGTGTGGAATATGTAGTCGTCGCTCCAACAAATGATACCAATGGAGTAGTAAGTGTCCATTTTTGTAACAGCTCCAGTTTGACTGATTGTAGAGGGACGGAAATTCTAGGTGAGCATATAGCGCCTGCACTTACCGACCCTAGTTAGTTGAGATGTACGTTGTCACATGCACCGAGTCCATTCTTACTTCGGAGATTTGGAAGTATATAGGTGGGAACAAGCCAGGTTAGGTACGTATTTCGTTTCGTTTTATGTTTTCATGTCTAGGTGCCATTTCATCGTCTATCTGCAGTTCTGTACATGCAGTAGTGACCCTAATGCTTGAGAGAGCCGACGAGTAGAGAGAGCTAGCAGAGACAGAGGTAGTAGGTATCTAGAGGTTAAAAAATTCCAGTAATTTCTCTCTATCAGCATTCTGTAGCCTGTACATCTCCGAAAGAATATCTAAAACCTAATCTTCCTAGAGCAGCTATGCACATGCATAATCAAGCAAAGACAGAGCAATCTTATGACAAGATCCAAAACTACGACTTGTCATGATGACTCGTCAGCCTCCGGTATGCTCTGCAGGGACGGCCTCCAGTGCCCCCTCATCTCCTGCTGGTAGCACACCTTGCCGGAGGTCATCAGCTCCTCCAGCGCCTTCTCGACCTGCCGCCCCTTGCCGGCCTTCTCCAGCAGCTCCTGGAGCTGCCTCCTCGTCACCCTGATCTTCACCTCGACCCGCTCCATCTTCTCGGCGGCCATCCCCTTCCCCACCGCCGCCTCCTCCTCCTCCCACTCGTCGTCGTCCACCCACGACGCGGCGCCGCGCTGCAACCTGAGACAGTTCCCCATCTGCCGATCGATGGATGTGTGTATAATAATGTATGTGAAGTATGGAAGCTCTCCTTGTAAGCTAGCTCTACTAGCTAGAGTTCTTGTGCTGGTTGTTTCTTGCCTTTCTCTGTGAATTGTGAGAGGATTGCTGGATTAATTGGTGATAGAGCCTATTTATACGTGGAGCTCGAAGAGGTCGTAATAATAGGTGGTTAAGGGAGAGGAAGACCCGGGTGGGGTGGGGTGGGGTGGAGCCGTGGAGATGGAGGTGGAGGTGGAGGTGGAGGAGGGGAGACCGAGTCACGCAGAGGCGGCTTCCCATCTGGCAACGTGGACGGCCGCAGCGAGCCAGCATTTTTCTGGAGCGAGCTAGTGCGGCCGGTGGGACGGAGGGCGCCCCGGAGCTGGACGGCTGGGATTGGGCGGAGGCGGTGGTGGGGACGGCGTGGTGGGAAACTGGTGGGGGGAGGGAATCTCCGGCCGTTTTTCCACGCGTAGGATGCGGGTGTGAACGCGGCTCTCCCGGTGGATCTTCCGGTGCTGAAGCTACTACTTGCCAGGATCGATGGGATTCCTCTCTCCCGCGCCGATGGTGTGTGCCCAACAAACCATGCGGAATTCGGAACCACACTCGAGCTGCCTTCTCTGCGGACTGCGGTGATGCCTGCTACCAATATGCTCCGTTTTGAATTGCACCCCTTCGCTGAGCCTTTCATGAAGAAGAGACAAATCACTCATCAGAACAGGTACATAGTAAAAACTCATGCGGGCCAGGGCGTGTCATACTGTCATTGTGTGTATACGCAGTTGTGATCTTGATGCAATTTAGGATTTTAGGTAACATGGATATCAATCGATCAAAAATAGATCTTCTGCGTATGTATGGATCAGAAGTTTTGACTGTTACTCCCCAAACACAGCGTGCCTACGAAGGCTGAACCAATGGGCAATCGTGTTCTTATAGAGAGAGAGAGAGAGAGAGAGAGGCTCAAGCAAATACCGATGGCTGACAAAGGGTGATACAACCACACAAGTATGATTTGCTGTGAATAATCACGACTACTGCTTGAAATAACGAGATAAAATAGGACCAAGACTAATTTAACCTAGGAAAGCAAGAACCATTAGTCCAAACCAAACAACACTACTGACCGAATTAATAACACTAGTAGTACTTTTTAGTTTTTGCCGAGGGCTAGCATACAAATTATGCTTACGTGCCCTCTGTTGGCCTGTCCAAGCTTACAAGGACAGTCGCTGGAAATTAGGTTTTATCTATAAGTTCTCTTTATTTGGATTTTGTAGGCATTAAACATTTTCCATGATCGTGCATGGAACATGAGCACTCTTTATATATCCAAATATGCTTTTCAGCATATGCAAGCAAAACCATTTTATTATACCAAATGCTTCCCTCACTACACAACTCTTGCATCATACTTAGATCATATTTGGTACGACTTCTACTCCTAGCTTCTCGTTTGGATCTCATGGAGCTGTGCTAAACACCTAGATTCTACTTCTCGCGAGGAGCTGTTTCGAAAATGAACTAGCAATAAGGAACAGCCTTCTCGTGGATTATCGTGGGAAGATAACCTTCAACAAGGAAAAAATACCCCTTGAAGTTGGATGAAATTACCCACAAATACCACTGAGTTACCCTTCACCCATCCCACCACACGACCCCGACCCCCGACCGTACCCCTTTGATTTCCCCACCACCTCCCCCCCTCCGCGCCGTCTTCCCCTGCCTCTGCCTCCCCCGCGGCTCCGAACAGGCGACTTCGAGCGGCGCCTACCCTCCCTCCCCAAGCTCGCGCGCCCAAATCCCCTCCCCGGCCCCACCTCCCTGTCGACCCCACTGCCACTGTCCAGGGCGCAGCCCAACCCACCGCTATGTACGTTGTTGCGGGCAACGCTTGGCACCGTTGCCGGATCCAGCAAGGTCTGCAAGAAGAGGATGTCCATGCGGCTGGACTGGTGGCGCATCTCCAAGATTTATATGCTGAAAGTGTATGTCTTCTCTTTTGCTAGTTCTTTTCACAGATCCTAATGTTATGTTAGTTCGACCTGGATTGTCTTGTCCTAGTACATCATTCAAGTCGTGTTGCCAATGCCGCTTAGGCTGAGTTCTTGCTGGTTGAGGTTATCAGCCATAACCATCGCGTCGAAGATACAACCTCATACATATATGAACATTTCCAATTCAGATGTAAGGTGATTTTAGTTTAGAACATGCAAACACAGGACATGTAACATCCTGTTTTTGTAAAATTTTCAAAAATCAAAAGTTTGCAAAAATTTCAAAAGAAATCTCCAGTTCTTCGTTCTTACCTCGGTTTGCGCGCTGCTCTTGCCGTCCCGTGCGCCACCGCCTCCTTCCACCAATCGCTGGCTTCCCCTCTGTCACCCCTTGCCAACAGCGCAGCACGCCTCCTTGTCCCGTGCCTGCTGCCGCCCCTTCCCCCAATCGTTGGTCTCCTCTCTCCTCTGCCCCTCTCCGTTTTCGCCGCCGACAGACGCAGCTCCTGCCCCGTCGCGTCGCCGCCCCTCCTCTCCAACCCCCACTTCTGCGCCTTCCCGCTTCCGTCACCTCCTCCGCTCCGTGTAGCACGCCTCCTCCCCGCCCCGTCCTCTCACCGCCCGCCCCGCCAATCCCCTCTGTCATCACCTCGGGACCGCGTGTGCGCCTCCCGCTCTCTCCCCCTTCCCCTCCTCCTCTGCCGGCTATAAGTAGCCGGGCCGCCTCCCCTCTCCTCCTTCCTCCCCCTCCACCCCTTCACCTCTTCCAGCACCGTCGTTTTGTCTCCTTGGAGCCGTCGCCATCGCCTCCTCCGCCTCCTCCTTCCGTCTCGGCTCCCGGCCCGGCCCGGCCGCCTCGGCTCGCCTCGGCCTCTGCCCGCGCCCTTCCTCCTCCACCGGCCGCCAGCCGCCCGTCGCCTCGCCTCCACCTCTCTCTCCCTCGCCCGCTCCCGCTCCCCTCGTTTTCTCCGCGCTTCGGGAGAAGACGAGGCGACGCGCCGAGCGTGTCGCCGTTTTTATCACCGCCGTCACGCTGACAAGTGGCCCCCCTCGCTGCAGTGTCGCTGACCAATGGGCCCCACCGACACTGTGTTGTAGACCCGTGGGCCGGCGCGCGTGGACCCGGTCCACAAGCACAGTGCCCGTCGACCGCGCTCCGTGCGTGCCACATGTCGGCACAAGGGATTTTCTGATTTAGTTTTTATTTGAAAAATCTGTTGAAAATCTTCAAAAAATTATATCTTTTTCTTTATAACTCCAAAAATTATGAAACCAGTTTCTAAAATTTTCTAAAATCAAGATCTTCCTAATGGCACTGGTCTTGTTCATTTTGGAGTTCATTTATTTTTTAGTTTGGTATTTATTTGCTCTCTTTGCTGTTGTGTCTTTTTTCCAGTACTTTCGTCCGATTAGGGTTCGAAGACACCAGAGACCTCAACTTCGATCAAGCTCAAGAATACCAAGACCTCGCTGCCTTTAACCAAGGCGATTCAATACTTTGATCATTCTGAGCCTACATTTTATGCAAACTATGTTTATTTAAAATATCAAAGTTGTATGCTTTATTTTTGTAATCAATGATATGTTAAAGCCAAAGGTAGTTAAATACCCATTTGTTGATTAAATACTTATTAAGCCATCCTTTGTTAAATCGAATACAATATTCTTTGTCACCCTAGTAATTATATGGTAAATACTAGCCTAGGTTGTACTTAAGCGACATGCTAGTCTTGCTTAAATACCGGGACAATAAATGTCCCGATCATCATCCTTTAAATATGAAAAATAATTTTGGGCAGTCATTGGATGTAGATGACTGGTGTGTTGCGTTAATTGATTTTCCTTCCCGAAACCCTAAACAACTTGCTAGTACCACATCTGGACGGATGGAAAGAGTGGTGGGTGCGGACGTAGCACGAGAATGGTTGGTATGTGGTATGAATCGTCCAGATGAATTAAGGACTTAATCTTGTCATGACCTCCTGTGTAAAACAAGTACAACCGTAAGTCTGCAAAGTGCAACTTGGCTTAGTAAAATTATTGAACCCTGAATGTCATCCCACAACTGGTGTTTAGAAGTGTGCAAGCGGCAGGACGTATGCTAGCTTGAATGGGGCACCGAAAACGGTGAAGTTATCAGCTGCGCTAGTCGTTGTGGTAAGCATCCCGCACAACTTATGGAATTGGCCATAGGGGTGAGATGACGGAAGGGGCAAGGTAGTTTGAAACGTTACTGTGACGATCTCTCAACTACATGACTAAGGAATCATGTGGGGTAACGAGTATGATTATCTCTTGTGGGTACAGTGTACAACCTCTGCAGAGTCTAAATCTGTTTAAAGCAAATAGCGCCTCTACGGTCAAAGGCGGACATGGGAACTTAACTTTGAGTTAGTTCTATTTCAAAAACCTTGTGGGTGGAATGGAAATGTGTTGGGCTCATCTAGCCCTTGTTTTGGATTTTTCCCGGTAGCCTTACCGGTGTTGATAATCGGTGGATGTAATCGCTATCAAAATTAAGTATGAGGTGGAGGTAACCTCTACTGTTATTTAATAATTGCACTTATTCTCTTTAATGAAAATACAATTTATTTAAAATGCTAAGTCATAGAGATTTGTAGTTATGATAATTGAAAATGTTGCTTTAGCAAATAAAAGAACCTGAGCCATCCTTGTTAAGCCTTGCATGTATACTATTGCATTCTGTGTGTTGGCTCGCGAGCACGGTAGTTGTGCTCATTCTCGCTCTTTCCCCAAACCCTCAGAAGCAGGAAATATTGGAGATTACGACTACTACGAGGAACCAGATGTCGGAAGATCTAGGAGTTCTTGAAGCATAGTTTAGCCCTTAGTTGTTCTAGTCTCGCCCCAGTCTAGCTGACTTCGCTGGTACCTAGGTGCATCCTATATTATCCGAAGTTTTATATATATCGGATGTACACAATTTCCCCGCCGCTTACTGTGGAGAGATGTGCCCTCACCCTTTTTGCTTCCGTTGTCGCTTCCGCTACTTTGTGATGTAATTGTTTGGCATGTTCGGCCCTTATTGTAAAACTTGACCTGATGCGGTCTATGTAAACTCTGATGTGTTAAATTAATGAATGGTATGGTTTTAAGCCATGTATGAAATGATTCGGTGATGTATCTGTGAGTGCTATCTACTGATCCAGGGAATAACACAGTGTATTCGCAGATAATTTTGAATTAGAAAATCCGGGTCCGACAAGACAGAAGGAACCTGGTCAAGAGATTATGTATGTTCCCTAATGATATCATAGGAAACAGAGTTCTTGCGGCCTTCTTGGTGGTTTACATCAGATTTTGGCATGTAGCTTGTACAGCTTGTTAATTATTTGTTATGAACCCATTACTTGGTATTTGGGAGGGATTGATATGGAATAGAAAAGTCTAGGGGAGCCAAGAGGAAGAAACAGAGCCTGACGATTTTTACCTCTATTGCTACTGCTGCTTGTTGCTGTTCATTTTTAGTTGGGCTGAGTCTTCAATCAAATGTGCTTCATTATCTGCCTACATAGCTGAAATTACTAACACGTGCTTACAGAAATTATGGTCTTTGCAATGATTGGAAATTGCATAAGAAATTAAACTTGGTGTTTCTCATGCCGAGGGAGGAGGCATCGTAAAGATATGCAAATTATGGTTCTTAAACTTGGTGTTTCTCACCAAGTTGTACTGATATCTGCAACATTTTTGGTGTGCTTGTGTGATGCTTACATTAGTACAATCCGTTGATTGTAGGTTGAGGTTTTCAGCATGTTTTGAATTCATTTAATCACATGATCCTTTTTAAGTTTCTAGTGTTTTAATGCGGTCCTGTACCCAGGGCACATTTTACAACTAATTTTAAAAAGAAGCTATGTTTTTGGTAAGTTGCAAGCTCTGAAGCTATCAACAGTCTATGATTGATGTCAAAATGTGCAATGAATATTTTTTTTCCAGGCTATAATTGTTCAAAAGGACGTGATCCATGTACAATGCTTCTCTCATTTCTTTGGTGTATGGTCTCATTCATATATATGTCTATTGTACCACATTCAATTTAACTCAATCCTAAGAAATCTATAAAGAAATTTTAGAAAATTGTGTGCTAATGCAAAGGATTAAGATACCCGATGACGGAACCCCTAAACAATGGGCACCGGGGATGGAGAAGAACACGTCAGCATCCGCGTGAGCGAGGTCGAGGACGACTATAGAAGGCAGTGTGGGCACAGGAGGCTTGAGGCGGCGTCGAATAGGGGGCGGGGGCGTCGCGTGAGCGGCGTCGTGAGTGTGCGGCAGCGCTTGTGGCCAGGCGAGTCAGTAGTTAACGGAGGTGGTAGGTACAGCTGGGGATGAACGCTGGGCCGCAGGAGGCACCACGGTAGTCCACGGGTGGCCGGACGGGCAGCGGCAGCATCGTTCTTCTTGTGTTTAATGTGGTTAGCAGCTAGTAGCTGGTTCTTCTCTAGTAGCTGGCCAGGGTGCGCTAATAGCCTATTGCTTGTCGAGATGCTCATATATTAGTTTTGATTAAGCTAGTTTGGTTGTGAACAATGTGACAAATATCTCTCTTGTTTTGATAAATGATACCAGGAGAAGACCACATGGCACAGCTTTGGTAAGCTAGTTTGATGCTAAAAGGTGCATGGCAACTATTGGTTAAGCCAGTTTTACATCGCCTTATTTTACACTTTTTTCTGAGTCTATCACTGGGTACACATAAAGAGTTGCAGACTCGCAATTGCCCGCAAGAAAGGTTGCAAAAGCAGATACGCTGAAGACCTATAGGAGAATATTACTACGTCATTTAAGCGTCAGCCTGGTTCGATTTCGGTGGTTGTTTTCCATGAAACTATAATTCGCGTAGCTAATTAAACCAATTTCTTTTGACCTAATAATTGCTGTATCTGCTAACTACTACCAGAGTTGCAGGTTCAGGACACCCAACCACGTACGTCAACAGTGGCCAGTACATACGGAATTGTCGCACTTGCTGGGAAATGGCACTCTCCAAGCTTTGTTGCGATGGGATGGGACCCAGAGGGCAGCATGCGTGGGCAACACGACAGTAACAGTGTGGCCACCACTACCCAACGACTCATCGAGATTGATTGGTACATCGAGCAACCTTGATACAGACTTAATTTGTCTTGTCAACGTGTTGGTGAGCACCTAGTGGTGTGCATCGATATATCCCATCTCTGTTTTATTTTACGCAAAGTTTATGGAATTGTTTTACTTGCAAGTGCCTGCACGGTCAGCCGCAGAATGTGTGGATCAATTTGTAGTGAAGGTGCCCTTCAGACTAAGCTAAATGCTCAATGACGAGGCTATTTCCCTTGAGTTGTTCGGGTCACGTCTCACCAAAAAAAAAATGTCTTAGTTAATGTTTCAGAATTTCGCAGCGTACTAATTTTGTTCTCACCTCTTACCTTGCCTTAAACCTTGCTTTTAAGAAGCATGATTGCTAACTACTGGCAGGTTCCTGGACATTGCACCAAAGTTGTCTAGCAAAACTACTCCACACGGTTAGCTGCACACTATTATTTCTTAAAGAGAGCAACTAATGCTCGGATGTACATAAGAAGGTTTCCATCATACAATCCCGATTCTTCTCGCTCAACATGCGCAATAAAAAAAAAATTCAACATATGCAACCAAAGTAATTGGATCGTGAAAAATGGTGAAGGGACCCATATTCTTGACAAATTCACTTAAAAGAATTAAAGATCTCGTTAGCATACATAGATATACATGAACAATTAGCACAAAAATTTCGAAAAACATTAATGCAACATTTTGAAAACATATATGCTACATTTTGAGAACACACTTGCAACAAATTATTAGAACCCCTGTAACAAATTTCAGGTATCAGACATCTCAAGAGGTCCAACATTTGAGGCTAACTTATGAAACATTTTGATTTCATTTTGTGTAACAACCAGTATAACATTAAAAAATATATGAAAAAACTCATTTCAATAATTTATTTCTACACTACTAAAAAATACAGTCCCAACATATTAAATCAGCTTGTGCAATGAGCAACATCCGAAATAATAGGCACAACAACGTCGGTTCGTGAGGATGCAACATATCAAAGAAGCTGATGCAACATCTCAAAATTCCAGATGCAACATTCCAAAGAAGAGGATAGAACATCTCAAAATCTCAGATGCAGCATTTCAAAAAATTGTTGCAACAATCAAAACAAATAGAGGAAACATCTGGAAACACCTATTGCAACATCTCATTTTTTTTATGGCGGGGGCGTACATTGACACCGAGATTCACCGCACCGCACCGTCGTCGTCCTCGCGGGCATGTAGGGCCTTGGTTGGAGTGGCGGTGGGGCCGGCGCTGGCGCCTTCCGACGAGCGGACGTTGTTGGTTGGAATAGACCTGCCGCCGTGGTCGAAGGAGTCGACGATGGGGTTGGACCGGCGGGACGCGATGACAGTGGACAGCCACGAGCTTGTCGAGAAACGCCCGAGATGAGGGGGGCTACCGTTGCCACACTACAGTGCTCGGGAGGGCATGCTGCCACCGTCGTTGCCGCGCAGGGTGGATCGCGAGTGTGAACCATGATGACACAACGAGAGAATGAGACAGAGCCGAGTTGGAGTTGTGTGCAGCGATCAAACGTGCAGACGAGAAAAATTCAAAGAGGAAAAGAGTATGTACCGTGAATATGGATTAAAAAAATGAATAGTACAAAATGAACGTGGTGAGAAAGTGCAGGCCGGGCATAGCCTTATCCTTTCTTAAAACATCATTTCCTAAAGTAATAGAAAATCAGGTTATTCTTACCTCTCACGGCAAGCAAGTGAACCAAGCATTCCTTTTTTTAATGACCCTTTGAACGAATAGGAAGGAATTCCATGTATGCTTGGTCCAGGCTTTAGTCTGCGTGGGTACCAATGACTTTAGCAAAGAGAGCGCGACCCAATCATGTTGCGTAATGTTGGCCATGAAGATTCAATCGATCGATACTCTGCTTTGCGAGGCACAACGAATTGCTTCCATTCTCAATTTCCATGTTTTGGTATGGACAGAAACATCTCATTTACAGTTTGCACCATTGTGTCTATCGGCACTATCCCTATTAATTTACATCATTAGTTGCATCCGAACTAAACAAGAACAACACAGTAGGCACAAAAAAGCAGTGATCTATCAAAAGAAACTGCAAAGAAGCAACCGAGAAAAAGAAGAGCAACTTGGCAACGACACGGTAGCTGGCTAGTGTCATGACTCCACGGCCTCCGGGATGCTCTGCAGAGCGGGCTGCCAGTGCGCCACCCTGCAGTGCTGGAGGTGGTGGTAGACCTCGCCAGCGTCCATGATGTCCGCCAGTAGCTCCGCCGCCGACCGCCGGCTCTTCCGGATGAGGCTGTGCCCGTCGGCCCTCTTGTCTACCAGCTCCTGCAACTGCCTCTTGGTGATCCTGATGGTCACCTCCGTCATGTGCTCCCTCCTCCCCGCGTTCCCTTCCTCCTCCGCCGCCGACGGCAGCTCCCACTCGCCGTCGTCGGCCCACGACACGGCGTGCTGCGTCACAGCGCAGTTCCCCATGTATACGTGTGTGCACGTACAGATTCTTCTTCCTCCTCCCTGCGTTTTTCGTTGCTGTTGTCGCTGCTGCTGCTGCTGCTTCTGCTTTCGGATTTGGTGGTCTTTGTGTGACCAATTCGGATGGGAGGGGCGATTTTATAGTTTGAGGGAACGGGTCGGCACGACCGTCCCCTGCACGCTGCACCTAACGTTTACGCTGCGTCTGGCGCTGACGTGGCGAGTGAGTCCTACGTGGACGTTGAGCTGGATGGTGACGAGTGGATGGGCGCCGTGAAGCCCCCGTGCGGCGGCGGTGGTCTGAACGCGGGGACGCGGGGGGATCTCGGATAGGCGGGACCCGGACGCTCGTAGTGGGAACGCGGCTTTTTTGCGGGGATTCTCCTGCACGTCAACGGGCTCGGCCCGAGCCATCCGGCGGTGACATGGAGACAGCGCGAGATAGATGCTCAGCCGCGCAGCGCGCAGGGTCGGGTTTTGCCGCCGCGACAGCTCGTGCCGCGCGATCTATCTGCAGCGAGTCCGCGCCCCATCATTGACGGTAGGAGACTGTCAGACCGTGCTGGCTAGTCTGGTGGTTTAAGCGAGAGCACGACGGTGTAATGTTACGGGACGAGTTCAGACTTCGGAGTTCATGCTCGATTCGTAAGACATTACATACTTCCACGCCGACGCCGGTGCTCTTTCGTACCATGCCATTTGGCCGGATACGATGGACCAGCTGCAACCTTTTCTTGTCCGAAAGTCCGAACACACCGATCGCCAGCGTACATGACGAAGTTCATAAAATGAAGTGGCTGACTTCGAATGATTGCACGAAGAAAGCCAGCGCCGAGGAAACTTCAGGGCAAGGGTCGTGCTACCGTGGTAAACCGAAATTTATGAGAGTTCCGAATCTCAAGTTGATTGGAATGCCACTTCCAAATATTGATTTCATGGAGTTAGTGGCAATTGGTGAAAGCCTCAGAAATGTTGCCTCGTGATTCCCCATTCGTGACGGCTGGCATGTATATATATATTTTACGTTTCATGGTAGTGGAGAGCAGAGTCTCGCGACGTCGTCTGACATAAAAAGGCTAGTCGCGGGCGACAGACCAGGCAGCGTCTGTAACTCTAGAAGAAAGAAGACGTACGCACTGGGGTTTTTCTCCCTCGATGTAAATGCAAGGCAGGATATCATTAGGAGGCGAAAAAGCACAAGGTCCAAGAACAAGGAGCCGGATAATAACGCGAAATGAGCATCAGTGCAGGGGCCAGGATGCGCGCTTTGTGCTTCATCAGACTTTAACTTCCATTACGCTTCGTCTTGTACAGGAACTGTAGTTGAAATATTCTTGTTGTACAGAAACATGCACATTAATTACCTGATTTAACCCTCGTATAATCAGCTGGTTCCGGATCATGCAGGCTATCATGAGCTCGTCAACTATCTGATATAGGCTCTATATCTGCGGCTCCAATGGCACACAATGCTGTCGCAAACTGTTCGCGAAGTCAAAGAAAAGAAAAGAAAACAGCGTGCGGTGCAATTTCATCTCAGAAAGCTAAAAGAACCCAGAGACTGGAATCGACTGAAGCGAATGTGAACGGAATATCTCAATCTGATGAAGCGCTTAATCTAATGTACACCAGCCTGCCCCTGCATGTTGTTAGACGCGTGAGAACGTGTCGTGGCCTTCTTACTCCCCACCAATCTGGTTCCTAAACCAGGTGCCTCAACTGTCGGTATAGCAGAAGAGTGCTGAATTCTGCGTGCGGCTTCTGTCCTGTCCTGTGGTAGTACTGTCAGGTGCTGTCTAATTTTGACCTGCCTGTACTTTTTCGTACTTGTAGACAACAGCTCTGGCATGCAACTGACACATCGTGCTTACAACATCTCAGGAATGGGTTTTGTTTCTCTGCGACAAATCTCTCGGACCTCATAAGATCGAAAATGGCCACAAGGAAGAAACAGATGCCGTGGACTTCGTTTTCTCAAGAAAAAAGCAATGTAGAATGGTTGTTGTACTAAGGATCGATTATTCATTATTCAGGCACAGATCATAACAATGATTTCGCTTTACAGAGTACAAAAGAAATGCAATACGGTCTCTTCGGATCAAATAGATTGAAATAGAAGTAATACAAAATAGGAAGGGGGGGGGGGGATACTGACATTTTTAGACACGTCTTTCACCGAAAGATAACAATACGAATGGCACAAGAAGAAAGGATAACGACACTAGCGAACAATTTTGTTTGGTCGATTAGGTGCAATAACCTAACTTGTCTTCTAACAGAGAGTACTAACTTAACAAAATTCTCCAACAGTAGCGTACCAGTACAAAAATAGGGGAGTGCTCGTCAGAAAATGTGATTATACTAAAATTGTATCAACCATACATTCGACCGTCTAGTGCAATTAAAATTCATACTCCCTCTCTCCACAAATGTGGGTCGTTTTTTTACTTTTCACGGTCTCCAATACAAGATTTTGACTGTAATTTACTATTATAATATACTAGCAAATATAATAAAAAATGATATATTATGAAAGTATTTTGCAAGACCAATCTATTGGCATTATTTTTATGTAGACAATCTATATACTTTAACATATATTAATGGTCAAAGTTTCAAAAACTTGACTGCACGAAACCTACATTTGTGGACAGATGAAGTACATAAATAGACAAGTGACAAATCTATAATGTAAAATACACTTAATATAATACTTTACTAATGAATAGAACCCCCAAATACCCATAAATGCGTGATTATCAATATGTAGAATAAAAGTAGCTAAATTAGCGAAACAATTAATTACAAACATAATAAGTGAGAGGTTGATTAGTTACGACTAGAGTTTAGATTAGATAACATAACTATTTTTTGCACCAATTTGACAGCAGTTCACAGATGTATAAGGTCATCATCTTAGTCAATATAGTAACGTCGCCTGCTGGTTGCTACGTGCTGTCTGGCTACTGCTGCTCTGCGCGGCTATGCGTGCCTCTGTGCTGTGCGGCTGCCATCGCTCACCGCTCGCCATTCGCCATCGCTGGACAGCGGATGCTCCACCGTGCGCTCATGTCCTTCCATCCACAGCTCAGTCGCACGCCCGTCGCTTCATCGCCGCCGGGAAGGAGCATGAGAGTAGCACAAATTAGGGATTTAGGGAAGATCAAGTTGGGTCTTGATCACTTGGGTTTAACTCCTATCTCTCCCATCCCGTGAGCCTTACGACACGAAAATAACATAGCAAAAGCTCCCAAACAGCCCTACTCTCCTCCCAAGACCTCAAGTCTTCTTCAACCTCACTCCTCGGTCCTTTACTCCTCGCCCAAGCTCTGCTTCTCTGCTTCTTGCGCCATCACCGGCTTGTGCTCCACCATAAACACCGCCCAAAATGGACCGATGTATCAGGGGTACCAGGGGCGCGGCGGCCAGTGCTGGCCCACTAGTGCATCCGCCGCTGTCTCCAACTTTGAGCAAAGTTTAATTAAACTGGTGAACTAGCATGGGTAAAGAAAACGTGCTGCACTAACTGCGCCATGCAAATGACAAACGGTGATGCATGTTAACTATATAAAACTTTGTTGAGTACCATGAATTAACGGTGATTCTCTGATCCACACAGTGGAGTCCAGCATCATTCCTGGTATCACTCTTGGCACATAATCATCAAAACTTGCAACTTTTAGGTAGCAAAGGGGGTTTGCAGCAGCAACGTTGTGTAATTCCCATCCTCGTGAGAAACACCGGCTATTGAAAAAAAAATGCTAGACAACAGTAGAATAAGTACTGTTTTGGTGAATAATTAGATGAAGCTCCATATTAACAACTCACTGTCGAAATGAACTCTAAATTGTACCTTTGCGATTGGAGTGTATCATTGAATGATTAAGTATGATTAATTTAGTTGCCGTTGGTCTGCAAGACTGTAACAGTATGAGTATTATGTACCTATGAACAAATTTTCCTTTCCCAAAACATTCAATGACCAATGAACCCCTGAATCAATGGTGCCAACTTGTCAGTTTGTAGAGCTGAATTTCGTAGCAGAGTTTCCCTTGTGCACATAATATCAGCTAACTCTACTCCAAATCAAACCGTTTTGCTGAAAATAGAGACTTCACTTATTGAAGAGTCGATGGTAGAAACAGTTCGGCTTTCAGTTTCAGTAATCAACGAGCACGCTTTTGACATTCCTCATGTTTGCTTGCAACACCTATTCTATATTTCTATGATATTTTTCCAGTGCATGCTGGAGTCGCAGTCAAAAACATGCTTCAGTGTTGGGAGGCTCTTCAGCGCATCAGCATCACCCATTTCACTTGCAAATTTGCAGTCCTCCAAAAGAAGCTTATGTTCTCGCCTTTACATTCAGTTTTTCAATAGGACAAAACTCTTAAGAGAGGCACACGTGTGGATGGAAGCGTTCGACCGAACACTACCTACTTTTACTGAATCGGTTTCCCTGAAGAAAATTTCTATTATTCCTTAATCTAGGACATGTTCATATTTTTCCCTCCTAAAACAGCAGCAACTCTTAACGATATGAAATCATCACACAAGAATCATGATCGCTAACAACTTCTTACAAGACGGACACCATTAAACAGGAGCAAAAGAAGCAGTCGTTGCATACGAACTCTGAATTTCATGGCAGGCAACTCGTTGTCTAAGTCCCAGAGCTGCAGGTGAGGTGATGTGCATGGTTTACCTAAACCGAAATCTTGGCCGTGTGCAAATATGATTAAACTTGAACTTATGGAAAGCCAATCACACACTAGACCATCAATCTTGAACACTTCACAAGCGTGCAACCATGGGAAAAAGGTCATCGGAAAGGAATTCTGATTCCTCTTTTCTTGTGTGAACGAAGTGGCACTAGTGGAATCTCCGATAGCCTTGCCTGGTCAGATCCTCCTAATGACCAAGGGATCGAACATACGTATGCTTTGGTTGACCTTGGTGACACCATTTAAAATGATGGCCTTGTAATTCTGACGACTCCTGCTATTTTTTTTAAAAAAAATATAAATACATATCTGATGATTCATCACCTAATGTTTGTTTAGATGTTGCTTTGCGGCTTGCTGAGGGACCAGTAGGCAGCGAGGGCCAAGATGGCAAGATGAGTTAAAAAGGCCAGGCCTGTGAACTTCAGGACTTCTTTTTTGAAGAGGGCAATCTATGTAATTAGGACCCTACTGTTGTTTGGGGATGCCCATCAAGAGATTAACTATACACACAAATTTCAAACTTGAGGAAACTTCTTTTTTGAAACATACTTTGAGTAAATTTCTGAAGTAGGAGTATATGCTACGATCACTTCAAAAACCATGGCAACTGTATTTGCAGAGTGCAAGCATCGCTCAGTATTATAAACTTTGATGCATTTAATTTATCTTAGCGTTGATCATTACTTGAACTTGAGGAATTTACGAACACTGTTAGACTTATTTTAGTTATCATGTGGTTAACTACAGTCTACAGGCTACAGCCATATCTGAACAAAGTTTTCAAACTCCAACTTGGTAGGGGAGAGTGCACCAATGTTACATAGAGACATAAACAAAAGCGCTCTCAACAGGGAGTTGTATTCTCGAAGATAAAAACAACATCGGGAAGTTTACCAAGCAAAAGTTTCAGGCCTTAACCATTTATGATTCAGTTAGACGTTACTGGTTACTACTACAGACATTCCCGTGCTGATACTTCAAAACCGTATCTTAAGCTCGCTACGCCACTTAGTAACATTACTATGTTTAGGCAACATGTCTTGTGCGTCTTGTGCACATGGACTCCTTTTGTGGATATATAAATATAGCTCCTTTTGTGGATATATGAATATAGCAGATCTAACCTGTTCAACACGAAATCGACGGCCAAGATCAAGCGAGACACATCTCACTTAAAGCACTTTTGCGAAACACCGCTTGAAATCTCTCTCATTTCGCTCTCCGCACTCTCGTCCTCCAGCCCGAGCGCCCCTGAGCTCTTGAGCTGCGCCGGGCCCCTCCCCCTGCGCCGCCCCGGCTCTACGCCTCCCCTACGTCGGCGCCCTGCACAGCACCCCTCCCCCCACACCGCCCCTTGCTCGGCTCATCGCTCATCCGCCCATCGCCCTGCTTGACCAGTCTCAGCACACTTTCCAGAGAATCATTGAGACGGCGGGGGACAATAAAAGCTATGCTCTTTGAGGCCTTGAGTTTGAACGATGAGATCCAGGAAGTGCTATCCAAATATGAAGAAATGAAGAACCCATTGTTAGGTAATATTTGTTGTGTCCATTTCTGTTTAGAAGTCCGAGTCCTAACCACTGTTGCAAACAGAGCCGGATTACTGTAGCAGTTATAGTCCTAATACTATAGCAGTAGTTGTGGCTATAAAAGAGGGTCATATGTAATCAAATTTTGTATAAAGAGAAGATTGTGAGTCTCTTGTCTTTCTTGAATACGTGTGTTTCTTTCGGGGGTAAATTTTTCTTCAGTTTGGGGCCAACAATTGGTATCAGAGCTCTAGGTTCGAAACCCTAGCTGCTGCCTCAGGAGGGGTGATCTCGACTCGGGGTGGCATATACTGGCGTGGCGGCGGTGTGGCGGCGTCCCGTATGCGTGGCGGCACTGTGCCATGGCGGATGCATAGCCCTCAGCAGCGGAGTGCACGGCGAGGCGCGGCGGCGAGACCGATGCACTATACAGTGCATGCGGCTCCATGACGAGGATGAGCCTGAGTTTCTGATTTGTGCCCAAGATTATGTCGCGTTCTTCGGGGAGTGGTGTCACCGGTGATGAGGCAACGTCGACGCTCTTCCTACTGGCCAAAAAGGATACGGCCAAAGCTGCGTGGAAGGTGTTTAAGATGATGCATTTTGGTGCCGGTCATCGAAAGGTGAAGGCGATGGACGTTGAAAAGATGTGTTCATCGGACTCAACGTTACGGACTGTTCCATCTTGGAACACCTCCTCATCAAGCTCGTTGTTCATTACAACGCCATCAAAATCAGTCACGGTGTCACTAACATGGTACGACGAAGAAACATGGCACGTATGACAAATCCACCAACGAGGGGGCATCGTTGTTAAGGTCGATGCCAATGACCTCTTGGGACGGTTGCTCCTCCATTGGGGGGCCTTGCGAAAGTTCCACAGTGGATTCAAGTTCTTCATAGTGCTGTTCACCACATCCGCATCACTGCACGAGATTGGCATCAACAAGGCATGCACCTTTGAACCCAACCTAACATCATATCGCCCCTCCATTCCGACAACGACCCCGGGTTCATCCCATCCAAATGTTGACTTAATCTTCGTCTGAAGAGTTCAGAAGTCTGGTGATTCTCAAAACACAAACACAATCACTTCTATACCAACAAAGTAAGGAACGCTCCCCATTTGGCTAACCGGCCCACCAGTGAAAACACATACAACTTTATCCATCTACATCCAATAATGCGAACAAAACATTACAAAATTAGTAATGTATGCCATAGGTACCAACTACACACATACTACTGACAAACAACTACGCTCGAAAGTAGTACCAACCATTCCATATATGACTAAATAGGCCTTTCTGGAAGAAATATTTTATTACTAATTCCTCGACAACTATATTTGCCAATTTGACCCTTTTCGCCGCGCCTCCGCCCGAGACGTGGCAGCCAAATTCCGCTCAAACATGCAATTCGACTAAAACCCTAGAATGAAACAAAACAATGAAACTACATTGACATATCCAAATTCCTCACAATAATATCAACTACGATTTAATAGCCACATTTCCATCACAACTACATGAAACTACAATGACATATCATATTTCATCCAATTTCATCCACAAATCCTACCCACAACATCCTATTTCATCCTGAAATCGCTAAAAATTCTGGTAGCCTCAAAAAAAGCTGAGCAAAATTAACCAGCATGAGTGCATTTTACACATATAGGAATGTTACATCCCTAAATCATACAAGTTCTTAGAAGAGAATGCAAAAGGTTACAACCAGGTTGTACTCAACTAGTCAAGATCAGCTAAAATTTTCCGCAAGGTATAGGTCACATTCATAGGTGCAACATAAAAGATTGTATGTTGAAATATTCCAAAGTTGTATTTGCCATGGTAAATGGGTGGAAGTACATCTCCACTCAAACTTGGCACCAAGCGAAATGATCCAAGAATCAAGTAGTGACCGAGCAGACGATTCATTCATGTATGGGCATATTTATCAAGTAAGTTATAGCCATTGGCTAGGAAAAAAATTATGTTAATATTCTTAATCAACAGACATTCAAATGAAGTCAGAACATCTAGAATGTGTGTTAACTTAGGGTATAGCCATGCAAAAAGATTTATTCGAGCAAGGGTCTCCCACCCCCCCCAAAAAAAAGGAAAACAATCATGTGGATATAAGCAACAAAGTATGCACACATTCAACTACCATTGACTAATGCTATACAATTCACCCCGATGTGCAAATATTCAAACTAATTCCTCTCAAACATGCAATTCGGTAAAAACCCTAAACTCACAAATCTAACCGATTTTATCCCAAATAAATGGACGGAATGGGTGAGATTACCTTGAGGATGATCTCCATGGGTTTATAGACTTCGAACTGGCTCCAAATCGACAGATTTGCGGAGGTTGGGGCATAGAGGAGAGAGGACACGCAGGAGGAAGAGAGGGAGTTTGGGGAGAAAAAAAAATAAAGAACTGGGTAGGCCGGTAGCACCCAAGTCAGCCTTGTCACGCCACATGCGTTGGCGTGACAAGTCAGACTTGTCACGACACGAGTACTAGCATGATAGCGGCCAGACATACCCTCCATGCTGGCACGGTGTGTGTGTGTGTGTTTGATAGGTTTGACTACGCCGAAGTAGATGACGTGACAGTATAGTTTGGCCACGCCACGAGTCATGGCGTGACCAAAGCGGTCAGAATTAAAAATAAAGTTAGCTATGAGTTAACCTTAAAATATAATTAAAATAATAATTAAATTCATCGTTTTGAGGTACACCTAGGTACTACTTTCGGAATCAAATCAACTTTTTTGAGCTCTCGTTACACTAGATACAACCTTATTCTAATGGAAAAATTAGATAGTTAACACTGTAAGTATATCATAAAACAACACCCAGTACGAGTGACAACTTGGTTGCTGAGTCACCTGAGCAAACTTGTATGTTATCTGGCAAATTACCCTAGCTTTCAGTTAAGATTTTAACCCTGCATAAACTCAACAAGACCAAAATCCGAATTTTACACGGCCATCACTTACATCAACAAATCCTAAAGACAACCCTAGCAAGTTAGAGAAATAATAATTCAAAATATTTTGAACTCCAAACTTTTGCTATATAGTTCTTAGGGTATCTCTAATGTATTGAATTGGTTCAGGTTCAATAAAAATGCCACAAAACTATTCACAAGAATCAACATTTTTAACTGTAGTATATATAATCGATTCTCTCTTCGGGTTGGACCCACGTCATTAAAAAGACAACCGAACCCATCCCCTTTCGTCTTCACCCCGATCCGTATCCTCCCATCCAAAGTTGTTAAAACCGCGACTTTAGTTGTAGAATCGTACGATTCTACGATCCTACAACACAAATACAATTCAAATCGTACCTAGTAGAATCGTGGTACAACCGCGCTCCTAGTCGTAGAATCGTGGTAGAATCAGGTAGAATCACACACCACCTAAAATTTTAAAAGATTTAAGTGTTTGGTTGGGTCCTATCCCTCAATTCAAGTTGTATGATAAATACTAAGTAATTAGTATGTTAGACATTAAGATTAGGAGGTTTAGAATAATAAAAATAATTTATTTTACTTTTTATGTAAAATGATCATGTAATGGCAAGGTTGTTAGAATTAATATTTTACCTGTAGCTCTGAATGATATGGAATCTAAACTACGATTTAGACATTTATCAATCAAATTAGATGTCAAATGACCAAATAAACACTTATATCACTATTGGAATGCACAACAGATTGAAAAAAATGTACTTTTTGTAGAATCAGGTGAATATTAGATTCTACGATTTGATCCTAAAATACGATCCTACTGGAGTATCTCTGATCCGATTCAGAATCACGATTCTAACAACCATGCTCCCATCCCTCTCACCCAATTTCGTCGTTGTTCGTTGCCTTCGTCGACGACCGGTTCGCTCTGTCCTCCCTCTTGCTGCTCCGTCGCTCATCTCTCTCCACCCCAGCATCGATTCGACGACAACAAGCACCCAAGCAACGGGAGCAGCGACCTTTTGAGGTGGAGACCAGTAGGTTTGGACGTGGCGAACCTGGTGCGGGGACCCTGTCGACGACCTGTGGCAGCAACACGTGGCACAGAGAACTTACTGTGGCATCCCCAATGATGACTTACAGCTGCGTCATGCAACATTTAGAGCTCAGTGCAGCACCCCTGGCGACAACCCCCAGCAATAACTCAGGTGTGTTGCAATGGCAGCGAGAAAGGGTCCTTTATTCCTAGGCATCGATTCAAAAAGAAGGCTCGATTCCATAGTAAATTTGGTTGGAATCGATTGCTCAACCCTACTAAATTGATTCTACGTCCCCTCTTTTTTCCTTCCAATACATTGCGGATGGTCTCACAACGCAAATAGCCCACGTAGACCAAGCACAAAGCTCGGATTTCATGTTGTTTTTTCCTCCATAAAATACTGTTATTTTAACTCTTTTTAGAATAATTATTAAATTTATTTCGATAATAAAAAATATTTGTTAATATTTGTTAATATTTTCCTTGGACTTTAGGTCAAGACCCGAGCCCGAACACCGGATTGGCTGCCCATGGACACGTCTTCGTCAAACCTAAACCCAAGCTAGAGACAACCGAGGAAACCCAATAATTCGGTCTGCTTTTCCTTGTTCAAATCAAGCGTCCCTCAACGCTAGAGTCGACTTGGTCTGCTTTTTAGGCCACCAAGCACGGCCGACGCGGCACGGTCTAAGCACCGCGACCGACACGCGTGGTGGTAGGGCAGACAGACGCAACGAACAATCGGTCGAGAATGCGCTGACGTTACGGCGACGCAAGACGATCGGTTGGCGTGCTTGGCGACGCGCAAATAGGCCCAACCTTCCGTTCTAGCCAATCCTCCTCACTAGTCAATCACTCCCACAGGCTAGCCCTCCGTTCAGATCCAATCCTCCTTAGCCTAGTCCAATCACTCCCACGCCGCCTTCAACCAATCATCCCTTCCGCCACCCGACCGAACCACAAGTGTCTTTGTCTTTCCGACGCATGGCGGCATATCGTCTTCTCAGCGCCTATAGTTACTAGGCCGCCGCCAAGACATGCGATCCCGACGACGACGGGCTTTGGCCTAACTAGAGAGCGTCTGCGCGGCACGGCGACGGCGGAAACGACCGGCCGAATTCGACGCACGACGCGGCCGAAGTGGCGCCCAATGCCCACCTCTACTCAACGCTCATCACAAGCCTACTGCTCCTACAATTTGGCAGTACAACGCCCACTAGCAGTGTATGTCAGATCTCACGCACCCTCCCCACACTCGTGCTATTCACGAGAATGCCACTGCTCTCGCGGCCACCTCTACCCATCCGCCACCGCTAGGCTAGGCCGCGTCCATGGAGCGCCCGGCGGCCGCCGCCGCTCGACGCCACCGAGTTACCCGGCCAGCCCCAAACCTCGGGCGGCCACCACCCCGCGCCCCGCGTCCGCCTCCCGCCGACGCGGCCGACGACTTCGCGTCCAAAGCCCATCCGTCGCCGCCGCCCGGCGCGAGGCCGCCCCTCCGCCGCCACCGCCCCCTCCGGAGACCCCGCCGGTGCGTTGGCCCCTCGCCGCTTGCGATGCGGGCGCGGCCCCGTCGGTGAGGAAGATCGCCGCGGCGCTGTGGCGCATGCAGCCCCCGCAAGCGCCGCTGCCTGAGTCTGGGAGACCGCGACGGAGGATTGAGGTGGGTCTGCATGGAGATCTGTGTGAATCTATGTACTTCTATATTAAGATCGCTGCGTTCTAGCCTTCTAGGGTTGTGGATGGCCATGCCTTGGTGGTGTGACCGGATTCTGTGCTGACAAGCTGGCATCCTGGTCTGCATTTGGGTAGTTTGGTAAATTGCTGTATCGAATCGTTGGGAATTGAATGTTTCGGTATAGTTCCTCTCAAACCTGCGTTTTTCCCCCTCATGTTTTGTGAGCATGCGCTTCGCAGAGTTCTACTGAACCGTTTTGGCATTCACTTCGTCACTTCGACTGAAGGAATCTAGGGGTTACTTCCAATTGTGGTGAAATCTTGTTAGAGTTTGGTGTTTGCTCGAATCTCGAAGCAAGATACCAATGCTTTGCTGTTTGTGCATCCATGGGCAAAAAGTTCAAGCTTCTAAGGCCAAACTATGGTAGAACAATATTTTTTGGCGTAAAATCAGGCAATTAGAACATCTTTAAGCCCATTGGCTGAAGCGGTGAAGCGAGAAGGAACGAAGTTTTAAGATAACGTGGGCTTGGAGCTACAACATCCTCGTAGGTATTGCATTGGACGCTTGTCATCAACACCGAGTAAACTCCCAAATCGCATAATGTTTTTGTTTTCCTTGTTATCTGTAATCTTCGGTAATTTGAGCATTAGAATCAGCTTGGTAGATGTCGGCATTCAGTTCAACTTTTGGGGAATATCTGAATCCATAGAATATGTTGTTTGTTTGTCCCATGCTAGATTCAGTTGATTCATCTTTTGTTTTGGTCCAGTTTGCTATCTATGTTGTCCAGATCATTGCTTTTGCCATATTGGGTTCTTGATTTCTTCGTGAATTAGACCAAATGATGTGACACCTCCCATGAGATAAGCACTCTTGTTAGAATGTAACCATCGTGGTCCCTAGATAGCTCTTCACGTTATAATTGCTTGAAGAAGGCAGCTTTCCATTTTAAAAAAGTTTAGTGAAGCCTAATGCATACAGAAGCAGCAATGCTTCAACAGGTTTTCAACATGTAAATGCCATAGTAAGTAGCTCTTGGCTTCTTTAAATCAGTGATCAACTAACAATTCGTGTTGTTGAAAATTCCAGCCTAGTTCAAAGCGTCCGCACACACCTGATCATTGTCAGTACTACAAAGCAGTTATCCAGGGCAGGACAGGGAATAGGCCTGTTAATAATCGCCTGTGTGAGGTATACTATTTTCAAATAAAAAAAAGTGCATTTTCCTTATCTGATCCTTCTTTTAGAATCTTTACACAACCCTTTTGATTTGACATATCTATGTGGACTACAATTAGGTGGAAGCTCATTCTGCAGCACCTCAAATTGAAACAGAAGTAGCAACAAAGTGGGACCATCAGCTCATGAGGGCTTCGAGGGGTGCTAACTATGATTGCTTTGAACATAACTTAGTGGATGCTGGTGGGGAAATCTATTCACTGAAAGAAGAGCTTATGCAGGCCCAGAATCGGATTCATGAGCTTGAAGCAGAGTGTCGATCTACAAAGAAGCAGCTCGATCACTTAGTGAAGAATCTCGCTCAGGAAAAGGCTTCCTGGAAGAGTAGGGAGCATGACAAGGTTCGCAACATCTTAGATGCTGTTAAGGAGGAACTCAACCGGGAGAGAAAAAATCGACAACAGGCAGAAATGGTAAATTCTGAGCTTCTCAGTGAGCTATCAGAGCTGAAGTCGGTGGCGAAACGTTATTTGCATGATTATGAGAAGGAAAGGAAGGCCCGGGAGCTCATGGAGGAGGTTTGTGATGAATTAGCAAAGGAGATTGCAGAAGACAAAGCTGAGGTTGAGACTCTGAGAAGTGAATCGATAAAGATTAGAGATGAATTGGAGGAAGAGAAGAAGATGTTGCAGATGGCAGAGGTTTGGCGTGAAGAGAGGGTGCAAATGAAGCTTGTCGATGCAAAGCTGACACTTGAGTACAACTATTCACAACTGAGCAAGCTTCAGGCTGAACTCGATGCTTTCCTTAGTTCCCAGCCAGGCAATAATCTGGGAAAAGAAACAGTAAGGGAAGCAGAAAGGCTCAGGGAAGCAATTTGCTCAGTGAAGGTTAATGATACCAAGGAATTCTCTTACAAACCTCCTCCTTCAGGGGACATCTTCGCTGTATTTGAAGAACTCAAACAAAGGGAAGATACTAGTGAAAAGGAGATTGTGCAATGTAATGGCTATAGACCCATTAATCGCGCATCTAAAATCGATACAGTGAGTCCTGAAACTGACATCTTGGAAAATCCAGCGAGCAAATATTCCAATCAACCATGCACCAAAAACAAGGAGCCAGAAGATGATAGTGGATGGGAGACCGTCAGCCAAGTCGAGGACAACAGCTCTAGTAATTCACCAGGGGGAAGTGAACCATCGGTAAATGGCTTCCGTGGAGAAAATGATGTATCAGCGAGTGGAACAGATTGGGATGATAACTGTGAAAATGGCAAGGCGCATAGTGAGATCAGTGAAGTTTGTTTGGCAACAACAGGTAAGTATCGGAAGAAAGGGTCTTTTGTTAGACTCTGGAGATCATCAAATGGTGATGATAACAAGAAAATGGGAGCTGAGATACTGACTGGCAGGATGTCCAATGTTGCTGAATCTCCTGATCTGAAGAACGGAGAAGTGTGTAACAGTTCGCCAAGTGTAGGACAATGGAACCCAGACCTGCTAAATCCGCAATTAGTTCGAGCAATAAAAGGATGCATCGAATGGCCCCGAGGAACGCAGAAACACAGCTTGAAGTCCAAGCTTCTGGAGGCGAGGATTGATGGCAGTAAGGTCCAGCTGCGGCAGGCATTGAAGCAGAAGATATAGGCATGGTCCAGTCAGTCACGTCCCATAAACTAGGGAATATCATGATCAGTTCGCTCGTGGGGCTGCATCATGTGGAGCAGGCAGCTCTCGAGAGGAATTGTAGCAGCAGTGGTTGGCAATTGGGTGTTATCATTGGTCGTACCTGATGGTCCACCGGCTAGTTTGAATGAAATCCCGAGCTCCGTGTAATCACATCTGTTCTATGTAAAAGTATTTTAATCAATGCATCATTTACACTGTAATCGCTAATTCTTCTATCCCACTGTTTTGTTTCCGGGCTAAAGATGTGTGCTGTTCAGCGTTCTGGTGACTGAAAGACTGAAGAACTATACACTGATAGGCGATAGCTCATAGCTCTTAAGTCTTAACAGTGACATAGTAATACTCAAACGCAGTTACGCAGGGTTTCTTGTATCACGAGAAGTGAGGGTGATCTGTCATCTATCTGAACATAGCAAATTCCTATTTTTTTTTCTATGTAATAATAATCACCACTCTTATGTCTGTCGTACGTGTTACTTTCTGATTGCCTCGGCTTTGTAAAATGGAGTCTGCTGCTTTGGTATGAAAATAGCCCAGCCCAAAATGGAGTCGGCACTCTATTGCAGAACTCCACAAATTTGGTTGGCCCAATAGATAATTCGTGGATATTGCGAGGTGTCCAGCCCAAAAAGTTTATGAGGCCATCCATTTGAACCTTTCTGGTGCAGAATTACACAGCCTTCGAGCCGAGCATATCTCAAGAGCGGACTAAAAAGTCAGTCACATTGGTATCGAGGGAAGAATATTAAAATGGATTAGCATCACCTTTGTCCATTTTGCTGCCCCGTGCCCATCTGAACGCCTCACACCTGTCTCCGCCGGAAAAGAAGAGGAAACAAAAGGCAAGGAACAAGGAGAGAACCGCGCGCGCCACGCCCGCACTTGGCACGGGAGCAGTCACGGCCGATCACGAGCGGCGAAAGCTCACCAAACCTTTGAAGCGACGGCTGCCTTGACGCCTGCCTGCCTCGACGAAAGCGACGGCTGCGAAACGCGCGCGCGGCTGAGCGCACGTGTCACCGGCCGAGGCGGCCCCGTGCCGAAGGCCACCGCGCGCGACAAGGGCATTGAAGCCGATGTGACGCGAACGCCAGCGCGGTGATGCCCCCAGTTCGGCCGTTCGTGTGTTCTAGCTCACATCTGCGCCTGTGGGCTGTGGACGCACGGTGGATGGCTGCAGTAGCGCGGAACCGGGAATTGAAAATGGCGGGAGCAAATTAATTAGAAACTACCGGGAATTGAAAATGGCGGGAGCAAATTAATTAGAAACTAGTTCAATGTTTTGTGTTTTTGCTACGGATTAAAAAAATTATATCTCGTTAATTATTGTTGTCTTTCGGTTTAATGCAGTGATCCGTCAAGAACTCGTTTCTTAGAAAGATCGATAGAATCTTTAGGTTTCTTGCACCAACTTGGGCGGTTGGGGTGTAGGGAGTGGAGAGGAGGTTATGTGTGACCAACCGCACGCATTTTAGGAATCGAAAGAACGAGATTCAACGGCTCACATCTCACGAAGAAAGATAGATCTAACGACTCACATCGTATGAGGGAGGACGGATCGCCACCAATTTTTTTTAAGTAGTAGAGAAAAATGTGTATATAACAATATATTTAAACTCCAGTATGACTAATGTGGCTACCAAATATAGTATTGTGTTTTCTTATTTGCCGAATACAAAAGAAATTACATCTCTATAAATACCTTTGTAAGATACTTCAATACAAATCACATGAAAAATGTACAAGGGCGTTCATAGTTTTTAGCATATTTTATAAATACCTTCATATCCGCACATAAAAAGAGTATATCTAAAAAATTATACATATTACCTCTAAAAAGGTGAAAATATCATCTAAGTGGTCTTATATACTCGTATACTACACATATATACCTTCGATTGCGCAAGATACTCCCTACGTTATGAGATATAGAATAGAGTAACTACTCCGGGTATAGTTACTCCACTACGATATACCACTTAAAAGAACTTAACATACTCCTTTATAATTAGTATATGAGTATACCCAAAGTGATAAAAGGGTATGTAAGTTCTTTTAGGTGGTATATTAGAGTGGGAGTAACTACATCTGAGAATAGAATGTGTGTGTGTATCATAATTGAACTCATGTGCAATTTCTTTCTTAATATAGACCACCGTGGAATCTCAAAGGAAGCCATTTCTCGTTTTATTTCAAAGACGAGTCTTGATAAGTTTCATAGTGAAAATGCACGCTCCTTTGGTTGCGGTTGACACAAGAAAAGTTAGCAATAACATTAGCAATCTATCAACAATTGGATAAGCCTAGCAATCTATCAACAATTGGTAATCCGAGGCTTTAGCAATCTTAACTAATCCATTTGTTAAATCGGCGAATGAGGACAAACTCTCTTCATCGGGATGGCTACATACATCAAGTCGTATCTGGTAGTTGACATTCCAACCGAGTTCTCTCTTGGCTAGAAAAATCTGCAGGATCTAAGGATACACTTACGTGTCAAAAGCTCCATTAATTGTACACCAAATCTTTCATTCAACTTGTGCAACTGCTGATGTATAGCAACATTGATGACATCTATTTTATAGTGGTGATGAGTGTTAGTATTATCATACTTGCTGCGAGATTTAGTTACATCAATATACCTGCAATTTATATATAAGACTTTGTCAGATTCATAGTTTACACAAAAAAATAACCTATAAATATTGCCACCCTACACTGTTTGTTGTTCACTAGGCGGCCGAGACGTTGATATGGCAACGCTGGAAATTAGAAACTTTCTGAATCATGGTCGATTACCAATAACGCAAGACACCAAGACCTAGATGGGAATGGAATACAAGAAATAGATGAAACGACAACTGCAGAGTCGTGCATTGCATTGAGGGCAGCCAACCAGTCATTAGTTCTACGTCAGAGTTTTAGGCTTTATTGAGATTTTTATTTATAAATTAAGTTAACAGCGATGACCCACTGCCTACTAAATATTGCATCGTAGTTGGAGGTCCGTAAATTCCTTACGGAGGGCCCTTGGTCGCCCCCCTCTCTCCATCGTTGGATGGCTACCACGTGCCCCATCTACCTTCTGGTGGTTGCTTATGCTACAGGAATTCCTCCTAGATGTGACAAGTGTGGCTGGTTAATTATGGGGAAATTTCACAATATGTCACTGAATAACTACATGATTCACAATATGTCACTAATTACGAGACTGATATATTGGCCCGGATCCACATGTCAGCGAGACATGAGTGACATATTATGAAGATTTTAAGTTATTCAATGGCATATAACGAATTACCTCTTAATAATGCGATCTGTAAACAATAAAATTGGCTAATAATCGACGTGTTGGTACAAGAATAGTACTGGTATCTTTGAAGGGAGTCTTTGGCTGAAATATCATGTTTTGCAATAGCAAAACTAGCCTTTTTATGCTCGAAATGATAAAAATGACATATTTACCGCGCTAATTTGCCGCAAAAAGCCACATCTCCCACTCCCATACCGATGCAGGTGAAATGCCACGGCCCCAAATCATGACAGCCGACCTGTCGCACTTCTAGTTCATAGCAGGTGGCCTATGTATGTTCTTGCCTCGCCTGCCTGCTGTCATGTCACGATTTAGATACGCGGCACGTCAACTTATGCGGTCTAGGTGAGCGGTACATGGCTTTCACGACAATTTAGCACAATAGTGAAGTCATTTTTATAATTTTAGATACATGGCTAGTTTTGAGAGAGGCTGATAGGTTGGAGTTGACGAGTTGTATATGGACTTATTGCTGCGATTATAAACCACACAGTTTTGATTTCGCAATGGCACGGTGCGTATCTGCGTATGGCGGGAAGATGGCAGATGATGAGAGTCACTTTCAACTTGGGGTTATAGTTGAGTGCCTCCTTTCGTGGATTGGAGCATCTACGACCGAGTGCGTTGCTCAGGTGCAAGTGCAACATGAGGAATTTTAGCTTCAGTTAATTTTGTGACGGCAATTAACTGGAGACTATAATTAACGATGATTCGACTGAATGAAAAGTACTTGTAGAAGCAGTATATGATAAAAGAGACTATTCCATAGTCAAAAGAGCGATTTGCCTTCAAAAACAAAAGATGTATTCTCTTTTGTAATTAGAACAAGGGAAACGATACTACGAGAACGTCTGATTTTAATCTCCTGTCGTATGCTTCCACACAACACACCCACTCGACTCTATGTGACCATATTCAAATCCAACTCTGCTCCTATCTCTAGTCCCCAACCATATCCTCTTCTCACTCCAACTATCCACCACCACCCATATCAGAACGCTCTCTCCCCCTGCTATTTCCCATAAACTCATGTCTCTCGCTGCACATGGCCAGTGCAAGCCAAATGGAGCTCATGCTCCTTCTCCTTCTCTCAACTTCACACCTCTCGCGCTGCAACGAAGCCCCAGGAGAAGGCATCCGCTTTGGAGGCCACCTCACCCACCACGTCCTCGTCTAGGGCGGCGCTACCTTTGCCGACCGACAACCGCTCATCGAACCGGGCTGCCTCTTCACCTCCGCTGCCCGTGACATCAGCACCTCGCCATACGGGCGGCCTGCCACGAGGAAAAATTCTCTTTTCATTTTGAGTCATTGTTCTGAGTCTGATGTTACAAAAATGGTGAATTGTTGTGATGTTTCGGTCCGTTGAAAAATTGTTGCAACCCATTGTAAAGAATGTTGCGTACTATTCTTTGAGATGTTGCACACCGTATAAAAAAATGTTGCATTCGTAGAAAAAAAAAATAAATAGAAAAAATAGTTGCATCCGTAGAAAAAAAAAGTTGCACCAGTAGGAAAAAATATTGCATATAGTTCACGGTGATGTTGCAAGATTTCGGTCCGTTGAAAAAATTATTGTAACCCGTTGTAAAGAATGTTGCGTACTATTCTTTGAGATATTGCACCCCGTATAAAAAAATATTGCATTTGTAGAAAAAAAATATTGCATCAGTAAAAAATATATTACAGACTGTTCACAGTGATGTTTCAAGATTGTTTCAGTGCGTTTTTTTCCAGATGCTTTTGTTTTGATTTTATTGATTGAGTTTGTGCTGCAGGAGATGTTCGGGAAATTGGCCAGGAGGAATTTACAGGGGATTCATGTGCAGAGGAGATAATTAATACTGTCTGCGCATCATGAGCTAGATGTTCGGGTTCGAGAGATGTTCGGGGAGATCGGGATTTCCATGAGCAAGTTTGGGGGCGTAGTTATGCGGGGATTATTGATGTTGTATGTGCTGCGCGAGACGTTCGAAAGTATATTCGCTTTACACACTAGATGAACAGTTGAAAAGCGTGTTCCAAAAGCCACTAGCAGAACGCTAACATCCTTAGAACAAACATAAGATGTGCTAAAAAAGTGCCGTTTGGCCTAGCTTCGAAGCCTGGCTTCTGGACAGAAGACAGAAGTTGGAGCCACCGGGCCAAACACTCTGGAGCCTAGCTTTACAGGAGCCCGATTTACACAAGGATATTGAAGCAACGACTGGCTAGCTTCTCTGGCTCTGAAAGAGAAAGAGAGGAGAAATCCCATACTTGCCCCAGTTGTCGTTCGCGGCGTCGTTGGACTGATCCACCGTAGTTGTCCGATCCGTCGCGTGGTCATGGCACGTCGAGGCACGTCGCCGCCTCGATTCGACGTGCCACCTAGGGGTGAAAACGGATTGGATACGGACAGATAATGGCTCTGCCATATTTGTTTTCATATTTTTTTTCCGGATCCAGATACGAATACGAATACGAATAATATCGAATATGAATACAGAGCGAATACGAATTAAAATGAATACGATCGCGGATATGTTTCGGAACGTGAAAACCCCTTAAATTGTATGCCAGAAATTAACGAAAACATATAACTAATTTATTTGATGCAAACATTCATGAATTGTTCATATTTTCAGCAACCACACATAACATTGGCATTAGTAAGTTGCATTAACTAGTTCATCACAAACATAACACTTAGTTTACCATATTTAACTCATAAGTCATAACTCATAAAGTCACAAGTCATCACACATTCACACTCAGCTCATCACATACATAAAACTTAGTTCACACTAACATTGATCAGGTTAGATGGTTAATCTATACACAAATAACTTTAACATCCCAAAGTATGTTACCAAAAATAAAATTAATAAATTTATTATTTTATTGAATTTTTTGATATTTAAAATAGTTTTCTTGGTTAAAAAGAAAATAATAATAAAATAAAGTTAATTATTTAATTTCCTAGTTTTCAACGTCAAAAATAAAATTTATTGAGATTTCTGGAATTTTATTGGATTTAAAGTGAAAATGAAAAAATAATAATTAATTTCTTGAATTTTCTGGATTTTAAAAAGGTTTTTCCTAATTTTAGGAATTAAAAATAATTTATGTGCAAAAATAAAAACCAAATTTAACTTGGAATTAATTTTATTAAGTTCAAAATAATTCAAGGAATTTTTTGTGATTTTTTCTAGAATTTTTTTAAGCTCTATTTGCTATTTTCTAAAAAGCTATTTGATTTGTTGCATTTTCTGAAATTCAGAAATCAATTAAAATCTCATTTTCTCTTTTTGGGCTGAAATCCGGATATCCGGACTTGGTCTTATCCGGATAATCTATATCCGCCGGATAGTATGCCTACCGTATTCGTTTCTGTTTCCGACAAAAAAAATAAATCTAAATCTGTTTTCGATCTGAAAATTATCCGAGAAAAATCCGATCCGAGACGATTTGAATTGTTTCCGTCCGGATCGGTCGGAAACTATCCGATCCATTTTCATCCCTGAGCTTGATTTGTTACCGCCGACGCCGGATCTGTGCCACCGTGGCTGGGTTTGTGCGGGCAACGAGACAACCCGAGATTAGCTATGGAGTTTGTGTTGGAGTTTATGTGCTTACCCAAATAATATTCTTAGTAAATTCTAAAAAATCCTAAAAACCCATTCATACACAGAGGAAGAGAAAAGTTTAGTACTATACTATTAGTTTAGGTAGAAGAAGACCAATTTATAAAGTGAAGTTGGTCTTACCTAAAGTAAGCAAAAGAAGATTACATACACGCGTGCGCTCGCCACGCCACCTCTCGATATGCGCATGAACGACGTGACGATTAAGGGTTCGGTTGTGTGCGGAGCAGCAGCTTCTTTTTGTACCTCATAATCATGTATGATGACATGACATATCTACGTGAAACAAATTCGAAAGGACAAGAATGGTTCAAACCAAACGTTTGAATTCCACTAATCCTGCAAGGCTATTATGACATGCATCAATTATGTTTTAATGCAGTTTTCAATTTTGTTGTGCGGTAATTTGCCTTCCTTTGAGCTCATGAGTGTCTATATGAGGCGACCTCCTCTCTATCTAAAAACACCTGAGAGAGAGCCAAAATTGTTGTCATGTTCCTCTATGTCACGCTACCTCGATTACTCTTATCTTGCCGGTGTGCACCGTCGCGAGAGATAGTAGTGTCTCCGGCCGACGCCCTTCGTGATCTTATGCAGGTTAGGCGAATCAGGTTTTAGGAGCGTTCAAGCGGCCTGCGATCGCTAAGGCTTCCATTGTTATCTGTTGTGCGCCTTCTTCTTCGCATTAGACTCTACCATGACCTTCACCGGAGCAATTATCTGTAAATCGTGGTGATATCTCTTGACATGGCTAGGTCTTGCTTCCTAAAAATTAGTCGTGAGATGGTGATGATTTCTACTTCTGTTAATATTTTTCTTATTCTAGGTTTTACCCTGTTCGCGTATATATGAGATAGATGTATTTGACATAATAATCATATTGCTGTTTGTAGTTGTAAATATTCCTAGTATATATGTTGTTGTTATATCAATTATTATTTTAAAATTTAAAATAATCACAATAGTGCACATATATCTAACAGTTTGGGGGCATATCAGTGGTGTAGAAAAAAAAAGGGGGTGGGATGGATTGGGGGCAAAAATCATCAAATTAAGTCTCTTTGGTCTCCTTTTGAGTTGAAATTTTGGCTAATCATCCAAAATATTTTCGCTTGAGCTTCTCTTAGAGCCATATTCTTCCAAAATCGGGCTCTATAGCCTAAATTCTGAAGTTGGAGCGATAAATATTTAGGGAACATATTTAGGGAACAAAATTTAAATTTCACCCGATTCCTTGCAAAATTTAACCAAGAGCACCAATTTTTTTATTGGGTGGCCTTGGAGGCTTGGAGCTCCTGTTGTTCACGCCTATACAAAATCATAAGGGGCATGTTTTCACGTACTCCCTCCATTGAGCAATATAACGCATATAGTTTGAATAGTCTTGTTGAGAAATATAAGGCGTGTATGTAGATTTAATAAGGTTTTTCCTACCACGCTCTCTATCATATGCATTTATTAATAACTACTCACAAAAAGTACTCTCTTATCTTTCCAAGACAATTATGAGAGGCACCTAAGTCATTTTTTTCTCGTACATTTCTCAATTTCATCGGCTCCCAGGAAAATATGTCATATGTTTCTTAATGGGGGAGTATACACTTATGTATGTTTTTTTTGCGTAATTACACCCAGGAGTGCCCCCAATTAATTTGTAAGCTGCTGACAAACACATGCGTTAATTCACCACCAGTGGCGATCATCATTTTTTTGGTCCAAATGTTGCCAACCTCGACGATGATCCTCTAGTAGGCCCAACATGGCACGTCCGACCGCCATCGGGTCGTGCCGGTACGAACACGACACACGGTGCCTGTACGCATACCTGCACCGCCGTTATTGCTACGCTTGCCCTGCTGTCGGCGCCATGTGCCTATCGCGTTGGTTGCCTGCCTTGGCCCTCGCCACGCGCCTGCCTACCATCACTGTGCCAGTTCCCCACCTCGATCCGCGCCATACGCTTGCCCGCCTCGGCTGCCGGCCCCACGCTTGCCCTCCTCCGTTGTCTCTGCGTCGCTTTCCCGCCTCCACCGGACAACCGTGCTTGCCCATCGTCGTTGAGGAGTTGAGCTGGTGTACTGTTGCATGGAGACGGGAGATTGGAGGTTGGATTAGGGAGGTCGGGAGATGTAAATGGGGAATTGGGGAAAGAAAGAAGGAGAGATAAGTGGGAAAAATAAATGAGAAGAGGGAAATGGAAAAAATGGGGGAATGGGAAATAGAGAGGGAGATGCTCAAATTAAGTAATTACGTAGAATTATGGACACATAAATATTTAGGGGAAAAGTGAAATTTTATTTATATTTTACAGATATATTGTTACTACCTCGTTAAAAACCTTACGCCCAGAGTGGGGTTCCCCGCGTAAGGAAAATAGTACAACAACTACATTCATGCATACATATCGGCTACTCGATATTGAGATCAGCTAATGCCTGCGCAATCTCAGGATCCTCCAATTGATGTTGTTGCCGCTCATCTGCTTTCTGCCAATCCTTAAGGCGGGTGATTGCCTTTACTGTATCGGGCGTAAGAGACTATCTCATTTCTTCAATTATTCTCGCGTCCATCCCGAATGTTGCATCGGAAGATACAGTCAACATTAGAATGACTAGAACTTCTCGTGCGAAATGGCACAGCACGGGAAATTTGCGATAGTTTTCCTTCAACCATTCGAGGAGCTTGACCTTCTCACCCGAAAGCAGTGGCGGATCCAAAACAAAAATAAACAAGGTCTCCACTCCCCATACATATCACAATATTAAATTATCAAGCAATGTTGTACTTAATAGTAATGTGTTCAACAATTCAACATGACTAGCAAAAATTGTAGCAAACAAAGTGCTTACCAACATGAAGAGTCTTACAAGTAGTATTGGACTATTGGTTAATTGCAACAAAGTAGATAATAATGGATAAAGGTCTAACTCATGGACAAAAGACGGTCGGCATCGACAAAACACAACATCCGACCTTGATGGCCTACAAAAAAAGAGAATAAATATTTAGTAAATTTTTTTATACAAGAATCATGTAATGATCAAATAAAGATAAGTACATTACATTTTATACTTTGTTTCGACGCTCTCTCAAGTTTTGGAAGTGACGAATTACAACATCGTCGGTACTTGTCCCCGTTTCGTGTTTCTCCACATAGTAAATAAGGCTATCATGCAAGAAGTCATCGCCAATGCGATTGTGCAACCTGACCAATTTCTTCAAGAATAGAATGCAATATTTCCTTTGCAAAACAATATACTATGTCCTTTTGAATGTTTGGAGACACCATCGGATTATTACCAGGATCATTGTTGCCCAAAATCTTGCCTACAGATGAATTCTATTCTATTGTATAAGCGTGAAATTCCTTAAAATTTCCTTTATTGGAGGAGGACTCAGACTCGTCATGGCACCGGAAAGGCAATCTTTACTTTAATAATACTCTAGCAACATCAATTGAGGCTTTTAGTCGAGTATAATAAGCAGTCTTAGCAGCATCACTTTGGTTATTCAAGGCAAAATAAATGTGTTGGTCTTGTGTCAACAAAGCATCACAATCTCTGTTTGCTTGGTTGTGAATACTATTGACATCTCCTCCTGCTCCTTTAGTGTAATTTTTTTTTCCAACTAGACCAACCAGTTGACAAAAATGCATCATACCTAGCTTCCTTCTTGTCACGGCCTCTAAACAAGAAACAACAAAAATAATATGCTTTATCTTTGGACTCATGATACTCAAGCGAACTCCCAAACTCATCAAACCGTTCAGAATCAAACCTTCTATTTTTACCACCAATCGATGTATATGGAAAATCAAAAGTGCGAGATTGGAAAGGCCCATTATCCAATTACTTTCTTCTTACCGCATCCTTTTGATTAGGAAGGTGCTCCTCTATTCTTTTTATTTTGCCCAGGTCGAATTGAATCTCCTCTTCCCAATCGATCTCTTCTGACGGTGAATTCCCTGCATTAGTGACATCATTCTGTTCATGTGATGGTGCATTATTATCCTCCTACGATGGTTCTTTCCTTTTAAGAAACATTTTCATAAATTTGCCTGACATTTGCCAATCATTGAATATTCCATTAGATATTTATACTACTAAATAATAGATGCACACATGATAGATACATCGTTATGTTCATCAATAATTTTAAATTCCAAGGCTTACTTGATATTGTTCTCAAATATTTAGTTGGTCACATGGATCACTCATAAGTTGCAATTTTGCCTTCAATTTGTCACTAAGGTATTCCAAACACGACCACAATTGAAAGCCCTAACCCTATAATTTTGGAGAAAAATAACCAACCATCAACAAATTGAATTTCAAAACACAAAATTAGTGATTGAACTTGAGATAAATAGGAACTATTGGGAGAAATCGGAAGCACCTAGTTGTTGAAAGGTTGAATAGGTGTCGATGGCTCTGTCTCACCGAGGACTATGTGCGTTCGTTTTGGGACTTAAAGCGTTGAGGAGAGTGGAGTCGGACACGCGACACGCCGTGAACTCGCGAAGGAATCAACTAGGGCACTAGGCGGCGAACATACGAACAATCATGACTCACGAACCGATGAAGACGAAGAGAATAAAGAAAATGATGCTCTCGGTGCCTCAGTGCGATCTGCGTGCCTGTGCGGCTGACAGCTGCGCGTGATGTGCCTTGTGCGGCTGTAGCGCTGTCCGTTCTGCGTGCTATCACTCGAACTCTCGGAGGCACAATGCAAGATGGGCCACCGGCCACGCCCATGTTGACACGTTCGGCTGGGCTGCCCGTCGCCCATCTGGCCCAGCCCCGCACGCCGACTAACGAACTCATGCTGCCAAGTGGGCCACGCTCGGTTGGGTTCAGGCTTAGAGTGCCTTCTCATATTAGGATTAGAGTATTCACACTACATATATATAGTTATATTCAACAAAAATAATTTCTTTGATCCGTTGTCCTGTGCATCCTCCTACGCTACAGTAGATCTGACCCTGCCCGAAAGGGTAGGATCAATGTCTGCAAATTTGTGGGCGAGGTAGTGATTGAGTTTTGCACTAGGATTCCATGTTGAGGTTGTGGACGACTAAGATGACGAAGAATTGGATTTCTTTCCCGTCATCCTCTTCCACAAGTGGGCCACCACGCTTCCCTTGGATAGTCGCGCTGCTTGCTCCGAAGTATACAACTCCATCTCGCTAGAGCCATAATTTTTGTAGTACAAGTTGAATAATCGAAAGAGCTCGTCTTTCACATGGTTGAAAGCGGTGGAGAAATCCAAATCGAGTCCCTCACCTATTCCCTCTGTAGCAATTTTCAATCCGTCCAACTTCTTGTGTCGATAACAAATGGTAGCAAAGCAATAGAGGTGTGATATATAGCTGAAATATTTGAGAAATTTTACCTCCATCGTTGAAACAATAGGGCCTAAAAGTGCATCATGTCTATATCTAGCAAATGACTCTGCAATTAGCCAAATACAATTGATCACTAAGCATGAGGTAGGGTATTAAACACTAGATAACTCGTTAGTTGCTTCGTAGAAAGAATATAAAAAATCTCAAAAACGATTAACAATGGTCCAATCCGAATCAGTAAGTACGAAATCATTCTCTAGACCATTCGTATTGACAAAGATAGTTATAATATATTCACATCATTTTAACTTATTTAGTATGATGTATGTTGAGTTTCATCTCACCATTATGTCAAGACCAATTTTTCTTGGTGTAATATTGTTGGCCCTGCAATACTCTGCGAACCTAATGTACCACTTGGGGTTACATGAGATGAGTCAAATAGCGCCATGGATATTGTTCAAATATCCACCAATTACATCCATCATCCATACCATCTTGGACACAGAGGTTGATAATGTGACATACGCACCTCTGGTGGAGAATATACCCACACACACACACACACACACACACACACACACACACACACACACACACACACATATATATATATATATATATATATATATATAGTGATAGAAAGAATCTTATTATCTGTTTTAGTATCATGAATTACCTCAAGTATGTGCATGGCGATGGCCTCTTCGGTGTGTGCGTCGTCCATTAACCTAAACCCTATGACTCTCTTGTTTAGGTTGTACTGTTCATCTAAATAATGGACAACAACACTAAGGTAGCAATTTCTTTGGTGAGAGGAAGCTCAAATATCAGAAGTTAAAGCAAAAAAAAAAAGCTAACTTTTATGAATTTTCTTTCAGTGCAGCTAGCTCTCTATTGTAGATCGCTATAATATCATATTTGGTGGTTCTTCTACTCAAATGTTGGTACTGTGGGCAAAAAGCCACGTTGGATCATTCTTTCAAAATTATGACTCTCGCCTATCATAATAGGTAGATCTTCTGAAACTATAAATCACACTATTTCATCCTGTGCTACTTGTGGGTTGTACATCCATGTACTTATAGTGCCGTCGGGCAAAAAGTTCAGTTGTGTCTGCACATCTCCTCCTTGGGATCGCCCGAGCTTTTGCATGCACTCTTTGTAGATGTCATGTCCCTCTACCCGAACCTATAGTCAATTCATGTTTGCAATAATTACATATTGCAATTACATGCTTTTGGCAGTCCACAATATCGATCCTCTTAGTCATGTGCTTCCAACACTCCGCCCTTTCGTCGATGGACGGTGTTGATGATGATCATTCGATCCCGTTGTGTGACTATATGACCAGGGGTGAGAAGTTCATGAAGTCCATATGACGGTCATCCATGTCGTAGTATCCCATGCCCAGGGTGAGTTGATGGGGATCGATGTGAGCATTGTCCTGTCCGGGAGGAGAACTAAGGTGGTTGTGGGGGCGTGCTTGCTTGTTCCTTGGCCCCCTACTATATTCTACTTCTTCTTCTTCTTGCTAAACATATCGAGAGAATGAGCGATAGAGAGCTAGAGAGAGTAGGGAAATTGTTGCTTGAGTTGTGTGGTGAAGAAATGAGAAGAGGACCGGATTTTATAGCCATGGAGAGAAAGAACATTGCATTTGCCCGTTTGCATTTGCTCGTTGCCTACTTTTACTTCCTCTCTGGCTCTCTGCCCCATCATTCACCGTCAGTCCATCACCACTCACCACTCCTGTGTGCCCTCTTCCTCATAGGCGATTGTTGCCTTGCATGTCTCGCCGGCCGTTTCCACGCTACCGTTGTCAGGCAACCATTTCTACCTTCCTACCGTCCTGCGCTTAGCCCTGCTCAAATCCTTGCTGTGACGTGTCTGTATCTCCCACTCCCTCTCGCGAAGTCTTGAGAACAGCGCGGCTCACGCCCTCCCCTACCAACCCACCCTCTGCCACCTCTCTCCTACTCACTCTCGTTGTCTCGCGCCCTCGCCCTTCCTCTATCCTTCTCCCGCCGGTGGCATCCATGGCTCTGATGGTCGTCCACTACCAACCTCGCCCTTCACCTCTCGGGCCTGTCTACTACCTCGCTCCTTCCCCAGTCCCCATCGACCACTACTCGACCTCTCCGGCTCTTCCCTACTCCCACCGCCCCCTACGGCCCCATTCCCGCTCAGCCTCTCCGCCTCCCACGCACTCCACTCAACACCGCCAACAGATCACTTCTCTCTCTCGCCATGGCGGAGAGGGTGGCACGGATCTGGCGACACGTGGTGACCAAGGTACGACAGGCGGTCCTGATTCGGCGACGGGAACCCGAATTTGGGGAGGCATGGTGGCCTCGGTGCGATAGGGGACGACGACGCATAGTGGCCTCAGCACGGTAGGGTTTGGCAGGGAGGCTGGAGGTGATGATGATGACGGCCGCGGTGAGGGTGGTGCCGCCACCGACGAGTGATGACCATGAGCCCACGACCACATGGTGACATAGATAACGACGACGGCGTCCAACTTTCGGCAAAGTACCGGTACACTCTCCCTCCTCTTCGGCTCTTCCGACGATCCGCCGTCCCTCGTAGGGATGACAATGGGCGCGGCAGGCATGGGTAGTGTTCTCTTATACCCATGCCTGTGAGACTATTTCCCTCTGCGGATATGCCCGCCAAGGGCGACGGGGCAAAGAACATCTCTATACTCGTTGCCCGTGGGTGCCCGATACCCGCAAGCATGCCCGTGTGCCTGCCATGATGTGGAGGGGAGATGGATATAACCATGGCTTACATACCTTGTTGTCAGCGTCCTATCCCAGCGGTGGCGGAATCTACTGGTGCCAACTTCATCTATAGGCGACATTGACCACGCAATGCCGCAGTGACTCTTCTAGCTCTCGGTGGTGGCTTCATATGCAGGCGATGTCATCCTCCTCTTGCTCCAGGTGTCGTCGTCCTCCTCCGGCTCTTGGCGGTGGCTTCAGATCCAAACGGCAGCGTCCTCCTCCGGCTCCTGGTAGCGATAGATAATGCCTCCCAATTCTAGGCTCGTGGGCGGAAATAGTCCACATGCTTGCTTTCATTAAGGTCTTTACGTAAACGAACATGATTGTCATCCCTAGTCCCTCAGCGTCCACATACCCAGACGGAATCGGAGAGGGCAAGTAGCGGAGGCGGCGGCCGAAAGCAGGCCCACGCGTAGTCACCGTGAAGCCAAGCCATCACACGCGCGCCACGGCGGCTAAGCAGGACAGTTGTTGGCCGGAAACGACTCCTAGCCTCCTGTTAGACGGGCCGAGGCCGATCATGCAGACTCGTGATGCAGTACCATCTTTTCCACCCATGGTACCCACGTAACCCCACACGCCAAAAAAACGGTGGCCCCACCTGCCAGTTATTACCAGTGCCTACCCCCGGGGGCGGGGGGCAGGGAAAAAATGGGATGGAGGAGGGCCTCCCCCGGGGAATTTCCTTGGGGGCAGATCACTTGAACATCCCTGCCCCTGTAAAAAGGAACGCAACGCAGTGTGCTGGCTGGCTGGTGAGGGGCTGAGGGCACAGACCAACTACTCGCGGTCTTGCACGCTGCAGTACGTGCAGAGAGCAGGGCATCAGCAAGAGCAAAAACTGATAATCATCCAAGTCTACTCCAGCCGCTGCTGTCCAGCGCATCAGGCACAGGGAAAGCGCCCAGAAGAAGAATACTAAACATGGTTGGAGATCCGGAGATGGAGGAAGCACCGGACGGTGGAGGCATCCGCTCTCTGCTGCCTTTGGGCTCGCTTCTCTCTCCTTGGAACGAGGTGCTCGCCTAGTTCATGCATTCTTTGGATCTGCTTCGGTTCTTTCTCTTCCTTTTCTACTTGCTTCTTCAGTAAAAGTTCACAGTGGCTACCAATATCTTTCCCTAGAGCTATGCTTCACGCACAGCAAGAGATAATGGACCTCGGGATAACACACACAGAGGGAACTTTTATCTCCTTTTTCATTCAATAGCCAACAACTTAAATACATAAACAATGCATGCAAAACTAACTAATGTGCAGGGCCACTAAATACGTGCTCCACTTATAGACCTATTCTCAAGCCTGGACTCCTACTAATATGCAACTAACCCATGCAGCCTGTTGATTTCTCAGCTCGTATGCAACACAGTTTCTCACGGCACGTTCGCGTCGCACGGCACGTCGGCACCTCGCCATGCATGCGCTTCAGTTCAAGCCACCAGCTTGTACGTCTCACACGTGCTGCTAGCATGCACAGGCCTACACAAGGATATTCACTACGTACAAATGAAAAGAAGCAAACATGCATATGCACTAATGACAAGATTATAGCTAACATTCCTTGCTGTTCTTTAGGAGTATGGTTTTCCTCATCTCTTTGGTTAAAAAAAGGTTTCGTCTATCGATCTAGGCCAGCTAACACGCCATACTGTATCAAACAAGCAATATGCTTACAGGATTTGCCATCTTTCGTATTCTGAAATCATGCACAGCAGCACAGCGTTGATTCCTACGGTGGATTTGATCATGCAAGGGGTGCAAATAAATCAACTGGGGAATGGATGATACAAAAATCGATTTGTATTTCGTGCTGCATGGAAGTGTAACTTCAGACAACATATCAGATTCAGTAACTAGTCTAGTCAAGCTCAAATTTAGTAGGATGCATGTACGTGAAGTTTGAAGTTCGAACACTACTTAAGCCAAACTTTAGCCTGTTCGAGGAGCTTTAGATTCAGCTTAAGGTAACCGAAAGCTAAAGTTTTTCCAAATAGGATGGGCTTCTCTGAGGGAAGCTTAATTGAGCTCCCCCCTTCAATAAGCTGGAGTGACTCTAATCCATCAGCTTTTTAGATGAAAGTCCTCTGATCCGGCTTGTTAGAGAATCTTGAGCTCCTTTCGCTAGCTCTAAGAAGTTTAATTAAGCCCACTAAACAAGGTTTTAACTTACGTTGATGTGAGTTTTTACCTAGAAAACTCATCTTGGTGAGCCAAGTAATACGCTGTTTCACTAGGAACGCACCAAATGCATATATACGTGCTAAATCTGTGCACAGAAAACTCATTTGTTATGCGGGTCTCGCTTAATCAGCATGCGCTATGTGGACATGTCAAGTCTCTTCTTCACATTGGCCTAATCCTTTTGCCAGTCTCCAAATTGTATGTCAAATGGAATCGGACTTACTTTTAGGACAGTTCAGCATCCTGTATTCCTAAACACGACACGAATCAAAATATATAGCATTGTGCATATTGTGTTTGCTATCTTTTGACATCTGTCTACCCAATCTCCCCACATATGATCTTTTTTCCAGTGCACCATGTATACCTTTTTCTTTACCTTCTTTTGCTATCTTCATGTTTCCCTTTTCTGTCGATCATGAATCATCTGACCAAGACAGCAAAGGTGTCTTCTTCACAGGTGCAGCTTCCAGGGCTAGCGGGCAAGATCGTCGGCCTGTACTTCGCTGCGAACTGGTACCCCAAGTGCGAGGCCTTCACCCCGGCGCTGGCCGACGCCTACCACCAGCTCAAGGAGAGCGTCACCGGCTTCGAGATCGTCTTCGTGTCGTGCGACGAGGATCGGCCGTCCTTTGAGAGGTTCCACCGCGCCATGCCGTAGCCGGGCGTGCCATTCGGCGACCTCCGGTGCGAGAAGCGCCTAAGCCAGAGGTTCATGTCGAGGGTGTTGAGATATGTGATTCAAATTTTTAATATAGTCGAATTTAAATTTATTATATTAGCGGATAATTTTTTTTACTTAGACTCTAAGTTTTTTTTACCCCTTTATATACCTCTTGTAAACTGCACAAGAAGAGTTGACGTTTCATTTTAATCCCTATGCGATTTGTAAACCCTCCTCATATAGTGATTATCGCCGGTTGATGTCCGTAATTTTTTTCCCGCAAGGGTTTTTTACGTAAAAATTTGTGTCTCCTTTTGTCCCTATTTTTCTAACAAATGGTATCAGAGTACATGATATTAGGGTTTCGAGAGATACAATTTTTTTTTATCAGATCCAATCCTCCAACGCACACACGCTGCCACTCCTCGCCTCGATCCGCAAGACAAATACACAGGCTAAAGAGCTTGCACAGACGAGAAGAGGGCGATCGAGTGCACGCGTCGGCATCGGTCCTACGACGCCGACAGAGTTGAAGCCCTTTCCAAGTCGCATGCATTATCATCAAACAAGGTTGTTCTTGTTGATTCACATGGAGCAACCAGGTCCAAAAAAAAACTCCTTTTTTATTAAATCACCCAGAGAGCTTCTCTTGATCACGTGGAGACTTGTTTCTTGCCTCTCATGTGGAGATCAAATTCTGGTGATTTTTTGCTAAGTCCACTCGAGAAGCATACCAAGAGTTTGAAAGATCTTTGATTCGCGTACACAGAAGGTGTACCAAATAGGTCGTTATTTTTACTAGGTTTATACATATCAGTACCAGTAATTTCAGAATTTATTCATCATGGCGACTTTGAAGTATAATCTTCCACTCCTAGGTCGAAACATAAGATTTTCGTTGTGGCAAGTCAAGATGAGGGCTGTGTTGTCACACATGAATTTGCACTACTACAGAAAATGACATCACAGACGGTTCAAAATCGTCATCACAGATAGTTTTATGAACCGTCTGAATTTATGTGTCTGTGATGATATGAGGTCATCACAGACGATTTTTGAACCGTCTGTGAAAAAGGCTATCACAGACGGTTCTTGTTTATAACTGTCTGTGATAGCCTTTTCTATTGCAAAAAAAAAAAAAACAAAAACGGGCTTTTCACTTCGTCTGGAGTCTCGTGAATGAATCTGATATGGATTTTCGGATTGAACTTTTCGTTAGCTTTCCCACAATAGCCACAGCATCACCCACATCACAGTAGCATCAACTCAATCCATTCACAGAGCACTAGAAACAACACAACATCACCCACATTACAGTAGCATCAACTCAATCCATTCACAGAGCACTAACACATCACAGAGCAAAGGGGGGGTAGAGAGAGTGAGGTCGTGGGAGGTCAGCGACGAGGTCGTGGAGGCCGGCACGACGAGGCTGGGGCGAGTGGAGGAGGCGGGCGACGAGCTCAGGAGAGACGGGCGCGGCAAGGAGGAGGCCGGGGCCGACGAGGTCGTGGGAGGCCGGCGACGACGAGGCTGGGGCGAGGTGGTGGAGGCCGTGGGCAACGAGCTCGGGGGAGGCCGGAGCACAAGGTCAGGGCGAGACGGAGATGGCAGAGAAGAAATGGCAGAGGAGATGGAGATGGCAAAGGAGGAGATGGAGGACTCTGTTAATATAAAGAGATTTTCGGCAGCCCACCTATTAAGTACAAATTTTTATTTTCCTATCCAACAAAACAAAAGTATCATAGACGATTTTATACAAAAACCGTTTATGATGACATATCACAAACGGTTAGTATCATGAACCGTCTATGATAAGCATCTCATCACAGACGGTTCTTAATACAAACCGTTTGTGATTTTAGATTTTACCATAGCTTGGATTTTACCATGGCAGCCAATCCTCTACCGTGGTAGGATTTGTGTGGCCAATCCTCTACCGCGATAGGATTTGAGCATGTCACACAATCCTCGGCCATGGCACACAATCCTCTGCCGCGGCACACAATCCTCTGTCGTGGTAGCCAATCCTCTGTCATGGTAGCCAATCCTCTGTTGCGGCACACAATCCTCTGCTGTGACACACAATCATCTGCCGTGGTAGCCAATCCTTTGCCCATCAATTGTCTACCACGGTAGAGAATTGTGTGCTGTGGCAGAGGATTGGCTGCCATGGTAAAATTCCAAAACCATGGTAAAATTCCAAGCCATGGTAAATCTAAAATCCTAGACGGTTCTTAATACAAACTGTCTGTGAGGAGATACTAATCACAGACGGTTTGTATTAAGAACCTCTGTGATGAGATGCTTATCACAGACGGTTCATGATACGAACCGTCTGTGAAGTATCACAGATTGTTTGTATCATGAACCGTCTGTGATAATCTAAGTCACCACAGACGGTTCTTGTTTCAAAACGTCTGTGAAGTATCACAGACGGTTCTTAACAAGAATCGTATGTGATGACTTAGATTATCACAGACGGTTCTTCTTATCATTAACCGTCTGTGATGAGACGTCTTCTATAGCTTGTTTTGTAGTAGTGTTGGATGATGCATTAGAAGGTTTTGAGAAACAACCTACCACATGGACCGCAGATGAGAAGCGTAAATATTGTAAGGCTTTATCTCAGATTCACCTTCATCTATTAAATAATATTTTACAGGAGGTTTTGAAGCAGAAAACATCAGCTGCATTATGGCTAAAGCTGGAACAAATTTGCATGACAAATGATCCGTACTTGATCATCTTTCGTTGTTTAAGGAGATCGTTGCCGATCTAGAGTCGATGGAGGTAAAATATGATGATAAAGATTTGGGTCTTATTCTTTTGTGTTCCCTGCCTAGTTCTTTTTTCAATTTTTAGATATACCATATTATATAGTAGAGATACTCTCACTCTTAATGAAGTTTATGAAGCTTCTGAAAATTTAAGTTCGCAAGGAGAAGACTTGTTTGTTTGTGGCAGGCAAAAGGAGAAAAACTCAAACAATGAATCTCGATGCAAAAGTTCAAACGGCTACAAGAACCGGTCGAAATCAAGAGGTAAGCGCAAGTCGTGCAAATATTACAAGAAAAGTGGGCACGGCATCTCTGAATGCTGGAAGTTGTAGAATAAAGAAAAGAAAACTTGCTATTATAAGCCAAAAGGTAAACCAGATGATGAAGGTAAAGTCTTCCGTGCTGCTGATGATAGTTCTGATGGAGATGTCCTTGTTTCCTTTGCTGGATGTGCTAAGACCAATGATGAATGAGTTCTTGATTCCGCATGTACCTTTCATATGTATCCTAATAGGGATTGGTTTGCCACCTATAAACCTGTTGAAGGTGGTACTGTGTTGATGCGTGATAACTCATCTTGTAAGGTTGCAGGAATTGTTTCAGTTCAGATCAAGATGTTTGATGGCATAATCAGAACTTTATCAGATGTGAGGCACATTCCAGATGTGAAAAGGAACCTCATCTCTTTTAGTACTCTTGATACTAAAGGGTATAAGTATTCCGGTGAAGGTGGAGTTTCGAAGGTATCAAAAGGCTCTCTTGTTGTGATGAAAACTGATATTAAATCTGTCAATCTATGCTATCTTGAGGTACTACAATATCAGGTAATGTTGTTGTAATTTCAAGTTCATTATCTGATTCCGATGCTACTAATCCTTGTCATATGCGCCTTGGGCATATGAGTGAAATTGGTTTGACATAATTGAGCAAGAGATGACTTCTTGATGCACATAGCATCGGCAAGCCAAAATTTTGTGAGCATGATGTGTTTGACAAACACAAGAGGGTGGGGTTCAACACTTCGGTTCATACTACATAAGGTATTTTAGATTATGTGCATTTTTAGTTATGGGACTATCTCGCAAAACATCTCTAAGAGGTGCTAGTTATATATTAACAATTATTGATGATTACTCTAGAAGAGTGTGGCTTTATTTCTTCAAGCATAAATCCGAAGTATTTTCAGCATTTAAAGAGTGGAAGACTATGGTTGAAAGGCAAACTGAAAAGAAGGTAAAGAAACTTCGCACTGATAATGAGGTGAAATTATGTTATAATGAATTTGAATCATATTGCAAGTCTGGAGGCATTGTGAGGAACTACACCGTTCCCCATACTCCTCAACAAAACGGTGTAGCTGAGAGTATGAATATGACCATCATTTCCAAGGCCTGTTGTATATTGTCTAATACAGGTTTGCATAGGCGTTTTTTGGCTGAAGTCGCTTCCACTGTTTGCTATCTTATTAATCGGTCACTCTCTATTGCAATTGAAAAAAATACTCCAATTGAGGTATGGTCTAGTTCCCCATCAAATTATTCAGAATTAAAAGTTTTTTGTTGTACTTCTTATGCTCAAGTTGATAATGAAAAATTAGAGCCTAGAGCAATTAAGTACATCTTTATTGGTTATAAATCTGATGTTAAAGGATACAAGTTTTGAAATCCTGAAACAAATAAGGTTGTGATTAGCAGAAACGTTATCTTTAATGAATCTGTTATGCTTCTTGATAAAGTGACTACTAATGTTCCTGTTGAGAGTGAGCAGAATTCAAGTATTCAGGTGGATCATTTTGTTGATTCAGATAACACATCAGATAAGAAAAATATTGTTGCTCATGATGCACCTATTGTTGAGAATCATTATATTGTTGAGCAGTCACCACAACGTTTATTGCAGTTGACAGGCCTAGGAGGGAGATTAATCCATCCAAGAGGTTGATTGAAGAAGGTAATATTGTTGCTTATGCTTCGAGTGTGGCATAAGAAACTGAAGGTAATGCAGAACCTTTATCATACTCTGAGGCTATTAACTTCACTGATTGTAATAAGTGGATAACTACTATGCGTGATGAGATGGAGTCACTTGATAAGAATGACACGTGGGAATTAATAAAATTGCCAAAAGAGAAGAAGCATGTTCATTGTAAGTGGATTTTCAAAAGAAAGAGAGGTATTTCTCCTACTGAACCAGCAAGGTTGGTTGCTAAAGGTTATAGTCAGATTCTAGGTATTGATTTTAATGATGTCTTTTCCCTAGTTGTGAATTATAGTCCTATTCACACTTTACTCAGTATTGTTGCTATGCATGATTATGAACTTGAGCAATTAGATATTAAAACTGCATTCTTACTTGGGGAGTTAGAAGACATTTATATGGATCAACCTGAGGGTTTTGTTATTCCTAGAAAAGAACACTTTGTTTGTAGATTAAAGAAATCTCTTTATGGTTTGAAGCAAACTCTTAGACAATGGCACAAGAGATTTGACTCTTTTATGCTCTCTCATGGTTTTAAGCGGTCTGATTATGATAGCTGTGTTTATTTAAAGACCGTTAATGGTTCAGCTATTTATTTGCTTCTCTATGCTGATGATATGTTGATTTCTGCAAAAGATAAGTAAAAAATAACAAAACTGAAAGCACAATTGAGTAAGAAATTTGAGATAAAATACCTGGGTGTAGCAAAGAAAATTCTTAGTATGGAGATTATTAGAGAGAGAAAATCTAGCAAGTTATACCTTAGTCAACAAGGTTATATTGAGAAGGTCATTTGTCATTTTAATTTGCATGGTGTAAAATCAGTGAGTACTCCATTAGCTTCGCATTTTAGATTATCTCCAGCCTTATGTCCTGATTCAGATTATAATATTGAGTACATGTCTAGAGTTTCATATTCCAGTGCAGTTGGTTGTCTTGTGTATGCCATGGTTTGTTCTCGTCCTGATTTATCTCATGTACTGAGTGTTGTTAGTAGATACATGACTAATCTTGGAAAGAGCATTGGAAAGCAGTTTAGTGAATTTTTAGATATTTACGTGGCACTTCTAATGCTTGTTTGAAGTTTGGGAAGTCTTAAGATGAACTTGTTGGTTATGTTGACTCTGATTATGCTGGTGATTTAGACAAGAGGAGGTCTATCACATGTTATATTTTCACCATTGGTGGTTGTGCTGTTAGTTGGAAGACAAGTTTGCAAGCTACTATAACTTTATCTACTATTAAAGCATAATATATGACTATTTCTGAAGCTTGTAAAGAAGCTATTTGGTTGAGAGGTTTATACACTGAGCTTTGTGGAGATTATTCTTGCACTGCTATATTTTGTGATAGTCAGAGTGCTATATGTCTTATAAAGGATCAGATGTTCCATGATAGAACAAAGCATACTGATATGAGATATCACTTTATTCGAGGTGTTATTACTCAAGATGATGTCAAGGTGTGCAAGATAAGTACTCATATTAATCCAGCTGATATGATCACAAAACCTGTTCATGTTACTAAGTTTGAGCTCTGCTCAAGATTAGTTAGTATTACAGTTTAGTCTTAAAGACTAATTGGCGTACGGTGATTTTTATATTATTATGGAGTTATTTGGTGATTGATGATTCTTCATTTTACTACAAGAGGAAATTCGTCAGAAGGTGAAGGTTATTTAGATATGAAATTCGAACTTCTAATATGGTCGAATTCAAACTTGCCATATTAGCGGATAAGTTTCCTACTTAGACTCTAAGTACTTTTACCCTTTTATATATCTCTTATAAGTCGCACGGGGAGAGTTGACGCCTCATTGTAACCCCTCTGCGATTTGTAAACAATCCTTATAAAGTTATCATCGCCGGTTGACACACGTGGTTTTTGCTTGTAAGGGTTTTTCACGTAAAAATTTATGTCTCTTTTTGTCTATATTTTTTCTAACAGAGGGCATCTCGCGTCTGGTGGTGCTCGCTCTGGACAGTGAAGTCATACACTCTGACGCCGTCGAGCTCGTGCGTCACTACAGAGACTGGGCGTTCCCCTTCACGTCGGCGAGGGTGGCGGGAGCTAGAGGAAGACGACAAGAGCAAGTACGCGTCCCAGACGCTGGAGAAGCATTTCTTCATCAATGGGAGAGACTACGTGAATGGTAGCGAAGAACAGATAAAGAGTCTCGTTCTAGAATCCAGAGGTGCATGTCGATCATGAGCTAGCACTGCCATTGCCATTGATGCAACCATGCATGCATCTAGCTGTTGACTTCACCGTGGCTAAGGGTTGCAGGTTCCCATCTCGAGCCTAGTTAGGAAGACAGTATGGCTCTACTTCTTGGCGCACCGGTGTGCGCCGCGCATCAAGTTCACCACCAAGTTGGCCGCCATATACGGCAACCTGAAAGCCAAGCCCCAGAACTTTGAGATAGTCTACATCCCCATGGACAAGGAGGAGGACGGGTACCTGCGGTCATGCAGCGACATGCCGTGGGTGGTGTTGCCGTACGACTGCACGTCATCGAGGGCGCTGGCCAGGTACTTCGACGTCCGGGAGATCCCAGTGCTTGTGGTTAGGGATGGTAACGAGCCGAGCCGAGCCGGCTCGAGCCAAGCTCTCCCAAGCTCGGTCTGAGTTTCGGCTCGGCTCGACTCGTTTGGAAAATGAGCTCGAAAGCCGGCTCGGCTCGGCTAGAAAAAAACTCGAACCGGTTCGAAAAGCTCGTTCAAGTCATGGCTCGTCAAACCCAAAAACAAAGACATAATTATATAATTATATGAGTCATTTATCATCAATTCAAAATCCAATCATAATAAACAAAGCGAGAAATATAACAATCCATAATCCACACAAGCATTCATCATAGATTTATAGGGACTCCCCAAGCCCAGAAACAAAGGTATAATGTGATTATATGGGGTTGTGCATGGCTCGTTTGGCTCGCGAGCCGACTCGAGCTCTGCTCGGATCTTCATCGAGCTAAAAGTCCGACTCGACTCGAAAATTCACAAGCTCGAGCCGAGCGGACTCGGCTCGCAAGGCTCGCGAGCCTCGAACTTTTTTTCCAGCCCTACATGTGGTGGTCGGGCCGACGGTGATGAGGGAGGGGAGTAACCTGGTGAACCTCTACTTCGACATGGCGTTCCCGTTCACCGACGAGCAGATCAGGCTGCTGCAGGACATGGAGGACGAAGAGGCCAAGGGGTACCCGCCGTCGCTGCGCCACACCGGGCACTGCCACGAGCAGGGGCTTGGCTGGGCGTACCAGTGCATCGATTCGAGATACACCCCAGGTGCGGCCTGAAGGCGGAAGGCGGCAGTGCGTGGACTGCACGGCGTAACTGGTTAGCTAGTATATTGGACTGAATATGGTGTGTTTATGTTCTGAACAAAGTACAGCTTGCTGTCAAGTCTGATGAGAGTGGATGGCCAGTGCGCAATGTGGCTAGGCGGTAATGGTGGTTGATTGCAAAAGAGTTGCAGTTACAGGCGTTCAATCACGCAAGGTAACGATTGATGCAAACTTTTATTGTTCTGCTTCTTGAGTTGTCATGAATCCTTTCAAAAAGCTGATTAAACGAGCTTAAAACTTCACTACACCATAAGCACCACAGCAAGACCTGATAATTGTGAATTGTGATACATTGACAACATAACAGCCAAGTACATACATAGTACTTAGCCTGTAATGCATAGCAAATACAAGTAATTCTATGAAATTTATCCAGCATCAGTAACCCAATGTCAAGGTCTGAAGAATCTGCAGGCAAAGAAACTCATCTCCAGCACAGCCAACATGTAACATGTGAATAAAAGAAAACCCAGCCCAGAGAGCATATGACAAGCGAAAGATTTCAGAAACACAAGTACTTTTATTTAGTAGACAATATCCCAGACAAACCATACTTTCATACCGGTAGCGCATACAAACCATACTGAAAGGACAACTTGCATCAATAACGGATGCCTCACACCAATACTCGTTCGAATGTCTTAGATGTAATAACGATAACAGGTATTATGACAATTTCCAGGCTACAGAGACTTGAATACGTGGTATCATATAATGGCACGCAACATTTATGTGTTGCCTAAAATCCGTGAATCTTAATGTTCTCTTTTTGCAATTCGCCTAGCCAAAATAGGAGGTCATCAGATAAAGAAATATGACCAGTCAACAATTATGAAGTCATTATCCATTGTTATCATATAGATTACCTGAACAAGGAACGAGCAACATTCTTACGCTGATCACCTTGAAGTTGAATGACCTGAAAATATAGATCATTCATCAGTATATGCACATTAACACAAGAGAACATGTATCCAATGGAACATGACTACTACTTTGTACCTGGCCTAGCACTGGATCATCGACTACAGTACCATTGCAGCAGAATTCCTTTTTGAGATCCTTGAGGATCTTATTGTAGCTGTACTCTTTCTTCAAGCCTTGAACAGTTGTCAGACTCTTTCTTCCGCTTGCGCTGCTGTGTGCGCACATGCACATAGTCCTTTGATCCAGCACCAGCACTGGAGTCCTCAGCATTTGCCTCCGCAAACGGATCTAAGAAAGATGCCAAAGAATCAACTTCTGGGTTCAGGATATGCTAAAAGGCTAGACCACCAGAGGACTCATCTCAATTAACTAGCCGAGTGACCATTCGTTGCAACGGTTTTCAAATAAACATAATATAAGTTATTAACTTAGAAAACAAATATTCATAAGGTAATTATCCTACAAATAAAAGTTTCATACATAATTTGCATCTGATCAACAAGCCATAATCACAGATAATTTAGTTATCCACAGAAGATCTTTTAAGTAACTTATGCATATATACATATCTATCCACAAAAGATACTACCAACTCAAAGGTAAGGCGGAGGTGGTTGCAGATAACAGACTCACAACCACCACCAAGTTCTTTTATAATAGTAAAGATTAGGCTGCAAGTAAACCAATAGAACCATGTATCTCAAGCCCAGTAACCTATGAAGGCACATCCTCATTTATAAGGACATGTATCAGTATCACCTCTTGAGGAGGTTAACTCTGATCCTCATTGAGAATCAAATGCACAAGCTCTTGTCCATCATGGAAAGTACATATTAGTGCATTACAACTTAGAATAAACTAGATAGTCGTATCATGTTAGTTGATGTGATAAGAGATCAAGAACAATTTATAGGTTATTCGGGTAAGAGAGAACATTTTGGAACGGAGAAAGGTTCATTCTCTGTAGAACCTATTTAAGAATGATCAAATTGATAGTTTGGCAGAGGAGATGCTACGATGATTAAATAATCAAACAAATGAGTGCATACCAAAGGCAGATGGAGGTTGGACGTCGAGATCAGACATGAAACTTGGCTGTTGAGTTTGGTTGGTCCCAAACAGATCAAGGCTTGACTTGTTGGTCTCGATGTGTGGGCTGCAAAACATTCCAATTAATCACCTACCATCCAGATTCATACAGGGATTCTAAACTTTAAAAGCTACTATGAAAAGATAAGATAAGTAGCAACCAGCACTGATATACAATATTCCCATGTATAGCGTCTGTGTCTTGATAGCAGAAAACTACTAACAAGAGTTGCATGTTCCCACACAAAAGATCTATTACTTATCATCGTAGTTTAAGAAACTAACCACCAATATCTAGAGACACTGTATATTCACAACCACAGTACTATCATCATGGTATTAATATCAAGCAGATATGGTCTTGCATAGTGTGTGCGCCAGTGTGCCAAGATAGTAACCATCATCATGGTATTAATATCAAGCAGATATAGTCTTGCAGACAATATTCCAATGTATAGCGTCTGCCTAGATAGCAGGAAACTCCTAACAAGAGTTGCATGTTCCCATAAAAAAGATCTATTACTTATCATCACAGGGGATGATGGAATCCATACCCTAATATGTAGTTTAAGAAACCAACCACCAATATATAGAGCTACTGTATATTCACAACCACAGTAAGATCATCATGGTTTTAATATCAAGCAGCTATGGTCTTGCAATAAGCACAGTACTCGACATTCCAATATCTGGAGAATTCGCCCAGAATAGAGAGCACCAAGCAAATCAAGCATAAGGACCAACTGCTAGTCACTTCCACTTCCACTTCCACATGCCAAGTAAAACATCATGCAATAGAATCTGCCTCCCTATTCATACAACTGATAGCCTAAAAGCAGCCTACAAGTTCCTAAATTACGAAACAGTAAGTTCCAAAATCCATCATTGCACGCATCAGGAAATAGCTAAACCAAAGCTCATAGCCCTTTTCCAGACAATAAGTTACTAAGGGCAATTAAATACAACGTGCTCATATCAGCCGAACAGATCAGATCAAATCGCGTCCCCTAACCCTAAAATCCCCCCCAAATATCAGAAAACCAAAATTTCCAAAACCCAACCATCCAGCCCGAACCAATCCCCCAACCCACCCAATCGGAGCCAAAAATTATCCACACCAACAAACCAACGCAGCAATCCCCCCGAGATCTGCTCCGCTCGGACCGAGAGTAGGAACGGCAGATCCAACAGCGCGTCAACAAATCAACCGCGACGACGGAACCAACCACGAGAAACTTCACAAAACTGAACTCGCAAACACGAAATCAATCGGGGGAATCAAGAAGAAAAAGCAGGTAGGTCTACCTTGTTCGGCGCTGCGGACGGCGAGGAGAGGAGAGGAGAGGAGAGGAAAGGCGATACGGTACGACACGACCTTGGGGAGAGAGCTCTGGACCCTTCCAGTTGCACCACCGGTCGCTTATAAAGGACGAGGAGGCTTATAATTAGGCGGGCCGCCGATTAAACGTGGGAGCTAATTCGGTCCATCCAGTCAAATGAAGTCTCCTCGTGGAACTACGCTAAATTTAGCTTTGCCTTGGTTTAGGCCCACAGATCTGGGCGGTAGTCTTATGTAACATTTACTACATCTAATTGGGCCATATGGGCCATCTAAGTTTAAGGAAGACCAGTGCATCCTGGGAGAGTGGAGTGGTAGTCTAGGTAGAGCTCCCAATGGCGATCTTCTGTGGAGAGGAACGGTGAAATTTGATTTGACAAACTCGCTGTCACTGATGTTATGTGGCCTTTCTTAGATCACGGAGAGGCTAAATCCAACCTTGACTTTCGTAGTGATATAAAAATTATAAGAAAGATGGTGCAATTGGCAGCTAGTACTTGTTGCCGGACGTGTACATTCCAATAGGAAATGGAGGAACGGTGAATTTGATTTGACAAACTCACTGTCACTGATCTTATGTGTTCATGGACTAGATCAGGCCTTTCTTAGATCATGGAGAGATCATGGAGAGGCTAAACCCAACCTTCGACTTTTGCAATGATATAAAAAGTATAAGAAGGACGGTCTAACGAGTTTTTGCCCTAAATAGCACCGTTTGCGGATGCTTTTGATGCAAGTAGTATCTCTCACGACGTATTGGTAAAAAAATGGTAGCTCAGCCGCACGTTCATACCCTGAACACGCGGTGTGCCGACATGTAGCCGTGTTCGCATGGCTCTCGCCTGAACATACGGCGCCAATCGAACAAGCCTCAGACGCTGCGTGGCCCCGCCTCGACAAGCTTCATCCGCGCATTCTCGCCGGACAAGCCGCCTGTGTGCCCTCGCTCGACAAACCTCCTCCGCACAAGTGTCGGCGGCCAATGTCGCCCCACTAGCCCGAATTGCCGCGGCCGACAACACCTCCAACTTCCTACCACTAACGCAGCGTGACTATAAATATCAGACTTTCACTCTCAATCATCTCAATTGTGTTTTCGTTCTCGTTCTCGCGCTTGTCGCTAAGAACACAGATAACAAAAAAAAATTGGAGAATAAGGTTCGAAACAGTTGTTATGACCATAGAAGTTTTGAACAATTCCTCCGAAGGGTAGGTAATTTTTTTTATCCACTACACTTATCGTTATTACTATAGTCGTAGTTAATCAGTCTTACTCAGCTAGTCCTAACTAATGTAGCATGTTGTAGCTTGTAGTCTTAATTAAATAGTTGTTAATAATTTAGCAGTAGTTTATTACTGTTAATAATTTAGTCGTAGGTAATTTATCAGTAATAAATTAGGCTTTATTATTTGAGTATGAATTAGTTAGTGGTTAAAAATTAGTGGAAATTAAATAGTCGTAGTTAGTTTAGTGGTAATTAATTAGTTATAATTAGTTAGTGGTAATCAGTTCAGCATAATTAATTTAGTGGAAATTAATTAGTCAAAATTAATTTAGTGGTGATTAATCAATTGTAATTAGTTATGTGACAATTAGTAAAGCATAATTAATTTAGTGGAAATTAAATAGTGGTAATCAATAAATCATGTTTGTTTGAGTCGTAGTTTATTAATTGGTAATTACACTAGTACTGAATTACTCGGAAGTAATTTTTTTGACAAGTAATCAATTTATTGCTAATTAATTAATTATTCGTGTTTCATTACTCCTATTTAATTGATTACTTGCATGCAATTTATCGCGCTTATTTGTGTCATGGGTAATTACTAACGAATAAATTACTTGTAATTAAATAATATTAATTAGTTCAGTCATATTAAATTTGTGGTAACTACATATCATGTTTGTTATATCACGTACAACAGATTAGGTTGTTGTGGCCTTAGGTAATTTCGAACATGCAAGACTTAGTAGTGTTTTATAGCGGCAGGTCTCAGATAGGCTGGACCCGATGGGTTGGACCTGTCGAGATGGCAGTACAAGGTGGTCAAGGCGGAGGGGATCAATGCGAGAAATATTCATGAGCTTCGGAGCTACATCCGGAGGGAGTTCGACACAAAGCCAATGATGAAGAAACTTGTCATCGAGGGGATCACTTGCACGAATAGAGGATGTAAGGGCATGTGGGTGCTGGTCAAGGTGATTGGAATCCTAGCATGGGGCCAGTACATGCAGATTGCCTCCCAGCCTGAGGCGGCGATATACGGGAAGTTGATGCTGTACGGGAATTTCGTACACGGGGCGTCGGGAAACCTTAATGGTGTTGGGGCCTCGGCAAGCGGGCAACCATAGGCCAAGCTTGAAGACGGTAGCATGGAATGTGTTGTTTCGGAGAGAAGACTTGCACATAATTTTGTGCAAAATAAGGGGGTGGAACTGTGGTGGTCAGCCCGCATTGACTGTCACGAGTATCTACCGGACCGGCCTCTCAGGTTGGAGTCCGACGAGGATGCCAACCCGGGCTCGGATGGTAGCGAGGAGGACGCACACCAGGCTGGTGGTCCAACTAGCGAATTGTGTCATCAGATGTGCCTTATGTGGCATCGAGATTTAATGATATCGCGGTGCGTTCACTCGTAACTGCCGCAAGAAGAAGGATCCCAATGGGGGTTTGATGCCAACACGCTCTTAGTTGGGCAGCACTTCCCTAGCTAGGTGGTCATGCAACAAGCTAAAGCACGGTGCATCGGTCAAATCTAGGATATTACGCAGTGAAGTGCATAGTGGATGACTGCCTTGGCCAGGTTAGCCCCCACCGAGCAAAGTTTTTCGGCTCGGTCTTCACGGTCAAGGCAGTGACCAAACACACTTGTGAGCATAGCGAGCCCCTGTGGCAGTATCGAAACGTGACTTCCTCATATGTGGCAAGCCTCATCAGCCACTTAGTTGTGGAGGATGTGTCTGTCTCCCCCAAGATGTTGATGTCGGAAGTTGTCAATCTGGTTGGTTATCCAGTCAGCTACAGTAAGGTCCGACGAGTCAAGCAGAAGGTTATCGAGTCCATGTACGGGACATACGAAGAAGCATACAACCTTGTACCGAGAATGCTTCACTAGATTGCCGAAGCAAACCCCAGCACGTACATAAACAAGATTGAAAGTGAAGATACTGATGGAGGTCCCAACTGCTTCGTACTGGACCACGTGTTCTGGGCTTTCGCCCATGCCAAAGAGGGCTTCAAGTTCTGTTGTCTTATCCTCACGATGGATGGCACTTTCCTCACGGGGAGGTATAAGAGCACCATTCTCACCGCGGTGGCGGCTGATGCGAATGACCAATTTCTCTCAGTTGCTTTTGCCATTGTAGAGAATGATAACACATCCAGTTGCACGTGGTTCCTAGCGAATGTGAAGCGAGCTGTTGTGGGAGACCGACCCAACGTATGCCTTATCACATACCGCAATGCTGGGTTGTTGTCGGCTCTTAACACCATAAAAAATGGGACGAAACCCCCTTGCCAGTAGAACGACGTGGACACCCAGTGGTACATGAGACATCTTGCATCGAACTTCTTCACGTGGTTCCGCAATCAGGAACTTATGAATACATTCAAGACGTTGTGCCTGCAGAACCAGAGGCGAAAGTTTGAGTCCATCTGGACAGATCTCGAACATCGGACTACGAGGCACACACGAGAGTCCCCTCTGGAGGTACAGGAGGGACAGCAGGCCGCGAGCGGGCAATCCAGGTGTAGCATAAGTTTTACGCGGTGGATTAATCTCCACGCTCCTGAGTTGGCGAAATGACCCCTACTCTATGACACGGATGGTGCGAGGTACGAAATTATGATGACTAACATGTATGGAAATACGTATGCACCCTGCGTGATGTGGCTACATGCACCTGTAATAAGCCGAATCTCCTGCACAAGCCATGCTCGCATGTGTACAAAGAGTGTGCTCCAATGAGGCAGATGTCTACGCCGTATATCTCCGAGTACTACGACATGCATCACCTTTTTGATACGTGGAGTGTATATTTTCACTTATATGGTTTGGACATGAGCTATAGGGATCTATAGCTGGAGTACGTGGAGTGCAGTTTCACCGCCTTCGCCTTTATGACTTCTTCTGCCATCTTCGCCCAGAGTTTGAGCCTATCAGGGCTCAACTGCTGAGCCGCTCACCACGACCGATAGTCACTGAGGCACTTTTGACGCTTTGTGCTGAGGAGCGCCGCTGCGAGTTAGCAGCACAGTTCCTCCTTAGGTGTCTGTTTCCTACTATCCATTCTTCTTCGACTACACGGATGGTTTCTGCTTCGACTACAGTTCCTCCTTAGGTGTCTGTTTCTGCTTCTATTTTTGCACCAACTGAGGTTCGGTGTAATTATTATAAGAACTTCAAGCATGACTACCAGAGTTCTCCGGTGCGAAAAAGTGGAACTAGGCGCACGGAGGTGGACGATCCAAGGGGGCAGGGAGGCCCATCCTCGAAAGGAGGATCAGGACCATATCAGCGAGGTGATTATGTTCCGCGGCTCTGCTAGGCTCTACTTCAGTAGCTCTCTCACAACTCAGTAGGTTCTGCTAGTCGAGTTCATACATCTCCTCTAGGTAGTTCTTGGGTTCTGGATTCAGGTGCCTCTTTCCACATGACACCAGATTCCACATCTCTCACTTCAATAGGACCTCATATTTTCCCTATATTTGTTCAGATAGCTGACGGTACTCCTCTGTTTGTCAGCTGTCAAGGCACTATTTTGTTTACTGACTTTTCTGTTCTAACTATTTCCCATATTCCCCAGCTTACCATGCAACTTCTCTCGGTGGATCAGCCCACCGATCACAGCTGTATGGTTAGTTTTGACTCACACCTGTTTTGTCCAGGACTGACAAACATGGACGATACTTGGGACGGGCCGGTGTTGTAGGTATTGTCAGGGTCTTTACATCCTTGACTGCCTCCACCTTCCGTCCACTTCAGTTGCTCCTATCACCTCTACATCTACCTCCACCGCCACTGCTACCACCATCTCTAGAATGTTTGCGTATTGGCATTATCATCTATGTCACTTATGTGGGTCTCGCATTTCTTCATTAGTTCGTTAGGGTCTTTTTGGATGTGTTACTATTGACACATCCATATTTTGTCAGGGTTGTAAGCTGGGCAAGCAACTAAACCTTCCTTATCATTCTAGTGAGTCATTGTCTTCTCGCCCTTTTGACTTAGTTCATTCAGATGTTTGAGAACCTGCGCCTATTATCTCTAAAGGCGGACATAAGTTTTATGTGATCTTCATTGATGATTATTCTCGTTTTACATAGCTTTTCATATGTTTAATCATGGCCAATTTCTTGCGATCTATCGTAGCTTTGCAACGATGGTTCATACTCGCTTGATTCTTCTATCCGCATTTTCGTTGTGTTTCTACTAGTGAGTACTGTTCTGACACTTTTAGACAGTTTTTTTCCGAGCAGACCACTCTTTGCCAGTCTTCTTGTCCTGGTGCTCGTGCTCAGAATGGGGTTGGTGAGTGCAAACATCATCATCTGATTGAGACTACCCGCACTCTTCTCCTTGCCTCAAATTTCACTGTTACTTGGTTGAGATGGCTACTTGCAAATTTTGGAGTGCCTTTGTTGGGACCTACGACTCTTTTGTCTGACAGTACAAGTGTTATCAGTATTGCCCATGACCCAATGAAGCTTGAGCTCACTAAGCACATTGGTGCGGATGCTTCACTACATCGAACCATTCCAGATCCTAACGAAACTAGGATCGGTGGCCTATCAATTGGAGTTTCCACCATCATTTTCAGATGTGCATGACGTGTTCCATGTCTCACAACTAAAGAAATACCATCGAGTCCTAACCGAAGCCACCAAGTTGGAAGAACTAGATTTGCCACCCGATCTTTCGTATCGGGAGTACCCGATTCGCATTCTTGAAGAAATAGAGCGCAAGACGAGAAATTGCAACATCAAGTTCTTAAAAATTCTACGGAGTAACCATACTAAAGATGAAGCAACTTGGGAGCGTGAAGATCGGATGCGAACCAAATATCTCGATCTGTTTCCTTCTGTTTGAAGTGCTTTCGAATCAAGAAAGGAAATGTTAAACAAAGCAATGGAAAAGAAAATGTAATAACCACTCTTTGTAACCTTGTAGGATATCTTATCACTATCTTTGAAGGAAATCAAGACAACAGAGGTTGTATCTTCTTTTTGAACCTTCCTATCCAACTTCCGACCTACCGAGATCTTGGGATTGAGATCGTTTCAGCCGAGGAAAAGGACACTGGTTCTAGCTCCTCTCTCGGGTAAGCTTCGAACCCTTGTGTCCCTCGTTTTCACCTTCGCATGTTGTTTCCATTTCGCCTAATGCGAGCTCTCGTAATCACTTGGAGCTTCCGAACCTTCATCGTCCTCCCATCGGTTCTAGAGCGCGCACCCGAAGACACCACCGTGCCATTTTCATCTACGGTGAGTATTATCCTAAATCTTGTGCGTCACCATGCATGCCTTAGCCTACTGAGCAAAACCCCTCAATCAATTTTGTCATTGCACGACAGGAGATTGAGGAATTGAAGTTTTGCTCATTTTCGGCCCAAGAACAATGTTTCATCTCCCACCTTGATCCAGAAAGGCATTCTTCGATTCCTTGCTCCTATGGCATCTCCTAATAATCCTTAAGCTATTCCAGAGCTTCATTCTCCTTCTTTTTGCTAAGGCACACCTCTCCATGTGAACCGTGCCACCGCCGCCATCCTGTTCGACGTCAGCCAGCTTTCAACGACCTCCGAACCCCTCCTAGCTTCAGGTAGCCTCTCTTAGCCCCGTAGATGCTTGGGCACCTGCTTCTCTGGACGCTGCGGAGCTATATCATTGATTGCTTATTTGCTATTTTCACACCGCCGCTCCTCTCCGGCTAGCCGCCGGTGCAGTCCCCCTCCACCATCGCCACCACCACCATAGTGTGCACATCTCTATTGCACATCTATCCCAGCCCTTGGCCAGCGCCGCCGTGGCGCGTATCGTCGGCGAGCCGCCATGCAATCGCGTGGACCGGGAGCTCCCGTTGTCGTACGCGGGCAGCACTGTAGCAAAGTGGTTACGGCAACACACCATCATTAATTCTCTAATGATTGCTTAGGATAGTCAATGGTTGTCTTAAAGAAGTGATGAGTCAATAACATGTGGGACCGTGAACAAAAAACGAGAAGAAATAATGGTTCGAAATGAGTATGACATGTGGGTCTCGGTGGTTAAGCGCACAGTTGTGGACCCTATTGTAACATCCCAACTTTTGGCATCTGAAAATCTTTTAATTAGTTGCTAGTTGATAATCTCACCATTTGCATTTCTTTTGAATTTAATTTAAAAGCTTAAATTGGACTTTAAGGACAAAATGATTTAATATGATTAATCCCAACATCAACAACTGTTAAAACTATTTTATTTGGATTCTATGGGCTTGGATATATTTTTCAGATTTTTCTGGAATTTTTCCAAAGTCATTTGCTATTTTTTATTTGCTATGTGCATTTTCTGGATTTATTTAAAAGAAAAAACAAAAGAAAATCCTCTCGAATGCGATCTTTGGGCCAAGCCCAACACTATTCTGCCACCACTGCCAACTCATGCCTATCTCTCTCTACCTGACTTCTCCTCAGCCTCACCTCGCTCGCGCTCGCTCATGGCCATTTGAATCACCATCGCACGCAAGCCCTCACCTGCGCCTCACTCGCCACGCTGGTGGCCCGCCTTAACGTCGCGACAAAGATCGCCTTCGCCAGACTCCTCCCGCATGCCGACCTCCGCCCTACGCGCCGCCGCCGTTTCCTTCGTGGACTCCTCCTCCTCCGACTATAAAAGGCCCCGACCCCTCCAATCTCCTCACCCCTTCCTCCTCCTGCCAAGCCCCGCTGTCTCGCCTCTCCTTCGCCTTCCGACGCCTCAATTACCGAAGTCGCCGTCGGTAGAAGCTCCTCCGCCACCGGATTCGCCACCTCGGCACCTCGGCGTCGGTGCCACCGCGCCCTCGTGATCGCAATAGCCGAGCTACTCGGTCGCCGCCGCCGCCGCGAGGACGCCCATTGCCGCTGCGGATCGTCCGACAACGGAAGCTCGTCGCCGCAGCCACCCCCTTCGTTGCCGCCGGTAAGCCGTCGCCGCCGAGCGCCGCCGCCACCCCCATGAGCCTTTCGCAGTGCCCCGTGGTCTCATTTTGTATCTTGCCACCGCCTCGCCGCCATCCGCCATCCGCCGCCGTCAACTTCGCCACGGACACCGTCCGTCATTTTGGTCTGTGCGGTGTGGCGGCCAGTTGGCATCCAAATTCGGCGCCACCTCCTTGGTTTTGTTTGGCGTGGTGCCCAGTCGGCAAATGGTGGCATGCCTAAATTTTCTCCCGAGCCAGCCCTCGGTGAACCGAGTCTACGGTGCACCATTACACTGACAGTGGGTCCCACCTGTCAGGGCATTTTTTTTCCAATTCTTTTATTTTTCAGCGGAAAATCCTTGCTTGCGTCAGCTGACGTCATTAATCCATTTTCTTTTAGGAAAATAATTCGAGAAATTCGTTTAAATCCAAATTAGGGTTTTAATTGATTTTTAAACTTCCAAAGCCCATATCTTTTGCATCCGACCTCCAATTGAGCCCATTCAAATTTGTAAATTTATATAAAATCAAGATCTATTTAATGGTGAATTTTATTTAATTTTTGGAGTTTGTTTTGCCTATGTTATTTATTTGTTTTTATTTCTTGTGTCTCATTTGCGAGTAGACGTTGATACTTCGGGAAATTTTGGAGAAGTAGGAGCACCTCAAGATCAAGACCAGTACCTAGACCTATTCCATGGCAAGTTATACCTTTAATAATCTTGCACCCAGTTTTAAAAATACTTTGTTTCAATGTATTGCATTCTATTTCTAGTATTTATTTAAATGCTTTTGGGATAGTTATTAATCCAATTTGTTATATCCACCTTGTCTATTGTATGCCATGATCTTTTATCACCCTAGGTTGGTTTATTATTAGTTGGTATTATCGTAGCACTTACGTGGGTTGGTTAGATACGAGTATATTGCTTAGCTATGCCATGAGTCATCATTTCATGTGAGTTGCAATTATGAACTTGATTAATGGAATATGAGATTGTGTGATAAAACTGTGTGATGTGTGCTATTACTCATTGATGGCATGTGTTGCACTTAATCAACAGGGTGGGAAAAGATTTAGACTGAGGCAAGTGGTGGATCGTGTGAATGGTGGAGCTGTGTGTTTTATAAACTTTGTGATTTGGGTTAAAACCGGGAGTCTTGCCTTGATCAATTAAGGACTTAACTTTGTACGTCATTGAACTGGGTCTTACTGTACGACCACATGCCTAGTATGGGCTGGGCCTAACTTAGTAAGTTATGGAGTCTTGATATTGACAACTTAGGTTGTATTTAAACCGTGTGATGGGCTGGAGGTGTGATATGTCACATCGCGGGACGGTTCGCTGCATCCCTGTCCAACGATGTGTGTCGTAACCAAACATTGTGTGTATCGGTTGGTCGGTAGAAAAGCACATCGGGAGTGTCATTGTTTGAGATAAAGTTTCTAAAAGGTTTTGTTGTGATCAGCTCTGATCCGGTTGATTTCATCGTGTGGCTAAAGTGTACAACATCTGCAGAGTGTTAAACCAATCTATTCGAATAATCAAGCGTCCTCGCTATGGACATGCTCAGGAATTTCACACGAGGGTATATTTTCATAAAACAATTGGGAAGGGTCAGCTGTGTGAGGTAACTTGTGCAGCTGTGTGAATAAATTGATTAGACTGTGTGTCCTTTGTGAAATCAAATGTTAAATTAATAGTCTTTATTTGTTTTCAATTACGCTTCAATCAATTATCTGTATTCAATTGCAAATGTTGCATTTCTGCAAAATAACCACAGAAGCCATTCCTTTGGAATAAGCCGTCGTGTATAATTACATTCTGTGGTATGACTTGCGAGTACGGTGTGTACTCACTCTTGCTAAACAAATCAACAGAAGTGGATGAGTCATCACCAGCTTTTGAAGAGGAATTCTACGAAGGTTGATCGTTAGGGTCTTGATCCCAGTCAGTTGCCTGTGGTAAATTGATGGAAGCCCGCTCGAGTTTACTTTGTTTCCGCTGCAGTTTATTTCAATATTGTCAGCCTTGCATGGCTTAATAATTGTAAAACTCGACCTTAAGGTCACAACAGTTATTTGTTATTCAAATTACTCGTTTATTTAATATTTCGTTGTATGGAGTTGATATTTCATCAATGTTGACACTGTGTGCGCTAGCGTGATCCTGGACTAGTGCAGAATACACAGAGGGTTCAGATTTGCATATTTGGGTCCCGACACCTATGAACCGGTCGTAGACTCGGAGTCCACGCACTATTTCGTGGACCGTCTCTATGACATGCGGGCCCCACCTATTGGTTAGCTTTTAAATCAGAAACTAAATAGAAAAACAAACTGTTCATTTGGACACCACCAGTCAGCCACTGCGGCTAGGTAAGTGCCCAGTAAGAAAAGTATTAATGCATTTATAAAATCCCAAAATGAATTATTTACACCCTGAAAATTCTTTTAACTTCAAAAATGTATAACTAATTCATTTTAACTCCAAAAACAGTGAAACCAATTTTGATAATTTTCATTTTAAGTGAATTTTATTTTAAAATAGGTTTCAAACATGTATATATAGATGAGAACATAGTTTTGGAAAATGATCCATAACTCTATTATTTTTAAAATAGAAAAAGCTGATAACTTTGAAAATTCATAACTAATGCATAAAAACTCTAAATGAGATGAACCAAATTATTTTGATCTTATATTAATATTCCTTATCCATCTATATAATCCATATACTCACCACTACTCTGCAAAGTTTCATGAAAAATTGAATTTGGATGAATAGTAACTATTTTTTTCTTCTTAAATTTCTATAAAACTGATTTTCAAATGGCTATAACTCTCTCATCTTATATCCAAATTGAGTAATACTTTAACCTAAATTCATCTAAAATCATCATCTAGCTATTGCAGAAATTTCATGCATTTTTTAGCACTTTGCATTTTTTTGCATTTTCTCGATGTTTATTCGGTGTTGTCTTTATATAGATTCCGAAGTTATTGACATTAACTCGTACGCCACCAAAAGACAGAAACTAACCTACCAGCAAGGCAAGCTTCATTTGAACTTTCTTTTGCATCAAATTGATCTCAGATTTTGATTGATTAGGTGCGATGATAATTGCTTGCGTGCTAATTTTGTTTACTTTTTTTTCCCTTGACGAGTTTTACTTCGGCTAAGGTTTTTAATCGTGCAATTCAATGCAAAGACAAATAGAACGCTTATCATGTACTCTTTCTCCAAAAAAATTCACTGAGTCTTTATGGAGTTTTTATGAGACATGAACATTACGGATGAGTGCCCAAGGAGAGTGTTAAGAAACCGGACCCAGGCCAGGAGTCCTGGCCCAAGGTGGCCTCCTCATCCATCTAGTAGCCTATTTAAAGGAGGGAAGACCTCAACCATTGTACTACAATTTTCAGAAGAGTAATAAAGAGAAATCAGAAGTTTCCTCATATCTTTGTGTTCAATCAGTTATTCTGTTATTGTATTCTTGTATCGTTCTTATAATTCTGAACTTGTTTACAAGGTAACCGTTCAGACTAAACTCGCCAACAACAGTTCCTCAACACTTATCAAAAGCTGCTCTTAATTGGTCAAGTGATGGGCGCGTTGATGTTCTATGCAACCACGGACTACTACTTCAAACCTTTACTTTTGCAAAAGAAAAAAAAAACGAAATGAACCGGCCCGCTCACACATGACAGATTGTAGGACGTGGTCACGGTTAGCACAGATAATGTCACACGCTTATCTTAATCAAGAGTTCAAGAGCAGCTATGTCAGGCTGCTGCGTATCGCTTTCCATAAAATAAAAGAAAGACGACTAGCGGCGCGCGCTCACACTTGACAATTAACTTCTGCTCCAGTAGGCATGTTTATAACATAACCCTAATCAGTTTCGTTGGTTATCAGATTTATTTTGTTGACGGAGTACATGGAAGACACCCCCCCACTCACCAGCGTGTGTGCGTTTTGCGGAGGCTCTAGGTCCCACGGAGTGTTGTCACGCGTTTTATGTACTTTAGTTAAATAAAACACACGGTATTGATCGAACTCGGATGGATGATCGAACTTGGATGGATGAAAATAAACACCATCACTATCGTCACCAGACCACTGGCCCATCCTTATTGGTTAGGAGACTTACACTACATTCTCCCTAAAGTGTCAACGGATCAAATACGAATAGAATAGTAGTCTTTCTGTATTCATATTTTCTAAATGAATACCGATACAAATTCAAATATTGTCGAGTACCAATTGAATATTGTAACGAATACGAATCGAATACCTACTCAATTTAGTCGGATTCATATATCCTCATAACTTACGTAACTACAAAATATTTATAATACTTTATTTTCGTACATAACACACCTAATCATTCTAATTTATCTATTACACCTAAAAACGTACATTCATATTAAATTAAATTAATACATATCCAACTAATCAGCCCTTACTGCAATAAAATACATCCTAATTCTCCCTCATGCATCAGACCAGGTCAACACCGCGTGTCTCGGGAGGTTTTTGGAAGGGGAGATCGATATCGCCGTGGGCCGTGGCTGAAAGAATAGCTAATAAATTAATGCTGGTGCAGGGGACCTATTCAGAGGGGGCTCGATGAAAGTCTTCAAGCTTCACCAAACCAGTGTTAAAAGAGAATGGGCGTTAAGAAAGCGAAAAGAAAACGTAGGAATGGTAGACGGGTTCTTCGATTTTTCATTTGTTTACCAAGAGAACAAACACAACCTTCAGACTTCTATAAATACTAGCCCGGCCGCCAAATGCACTGATCAGAGCCACACAGCATATAGGCAAAATGGGATTCTATTCTTCCTCTCGTGCCCGTTTAGCTTCGGTGCTACTACTAATTTGCTTTAGCATGCTGTTACTCAGGGTACATGGAGGATCTCGCAAGGTAAAGCATGGCTGCTCGGAGCTTGCTTCAGTACGTAATTAGAGTGGTATGACTTGTTTAAAGATGTCCCTATACTGACCCTCTTCAATTCGTCTTTAGCTTTACATAGCATATCTAGGTGATGTGAAACATGGACACCCGAACGATGTCATCGCTTCGCACCATGATATGCTCGCCGCTGTTCTTGGAAGGTACGTGCCCTCTGTCACTTTTATCTAAGGCTCTTTGATGAATGATATGTATTCAGCACTCGCCAGCACTACACCATACTCTATTATATCTATTTATTATATACTAAAAGTCGTTGACAGTCCTTTTAAAGTTTCTAAGAAAAAAAATGCGCTCTAAAATTCTAAAAAAAAGAGCCAAACATCTAGCACTTAATTAAGTGGGTCCTAGTTTTAAAGACTTAGATTTGATAGTTGACCTAGAGATAGAGATAGAATCTATCTATACCAATACTATTTATACACTCAGATAAAAGATCTAACCATTTATCTAGCTGACTTGAGTTTTAACAGCTCGTATTAAAAGGAGTCTATGTCAAGCACAATCCAAACAAAGAGAAATTCGGAATAAAAATAAATAAAAATTAGAAATCTACTTTCCATACGACTTCCAAAGTAACATCCATAAATAAATAAAATTCAAAATAATAATTAAAGGAAAGTTAGCAAATTAAAAGAAAGAGTTCATGTTAAGTGCAATCCAAATGAACTAAAATTCGTAATAAAAAATAGAGATTTGATTTCCATAGAAATTCCAAAGTAAATCCCTAAAAAACTAAAATTAGGAATAATAATTAAAATAAAATATAAATAGGATTTTCACGGGAATGCCAGCTTAAAATCAAAAAAGAAATCCATAGCAAGTACGATCCAAAAACATGCAAATTCGAAATAAAAATTATAATTAGGGATTTCATTTGTAAACGAATTTGAAACCTAAATTCTAAAAAAATATTTTAAAAAATTAAACCTATACTGATTAGCACCCCGAGGAAGCTCCTGTGGAAACAAAAAAGATCTAGCCATCTATCCCATGGATCCAAGTTATCACAGCTTCTATCTATTATATTAGAAGGGGTAGCAATAATTGGAGAGAAGTAGAAAATAACTATGTGGTAGAGTATTATATTAGAAGGGGTAGCAACTGAGAGTAATCGATCAAAAACTAGGTGTGTTGTTGGGAGGTTGAAGCATAAAAGTATGGCAACGAGAAGAGATAGAAGACACACGTTTTGGTAGGGCAACCGGCATGTGAGGGGAGATAAGTTAAATGTAGGTCGTCCATAGTATACTAGTGTATATGTGAACAAGGTACGCTAATACCAAATAAACTAATAATATAATTTGGTGCACATATAATTAACATATTGTTTGAAATTAAATATAAATACATGTGCATACATACATTTTGGAAAAGAGTAACTAATGTAGGAGGAATAGGAGCATGGAGCTACATGATCCATGTACGATGAGAGTTACGTTTTTAAGAATCCCAACAACTTATTATGCTTAATGATTTTCTTCCATCAAAACTCATACTTTCGTTACGTTCCTTAAGTGTATTTTGCTTCAAGCTTGTATTGCCATTTTTCGATGTTTATGATGTATTAAAAATCTAGATAGGCTATGAGATACCTAAATATATTCTAAAATATCATCTGGTATTATAAACTTTGAAAAAAAAATAACCGCGCAAATGCATGGATCACCTTACTTGTTTCTAGAACGAAACTGACCATTGTCTGCTAAAAAACTAACTGTATGTATACACTGCCGAACTTTTAGCAAGGAAGATTCTTTGGCCTCAATCGTCCACAACTACAAGCACGGTTTCTCAGGCTTCGCCGCGATGCTTACTGAAGACCAAGCAAAACAACTTGCAGGTCAGGACTCTGTCATCGTCTAACCCTCGGGTGTGTTTGGAATGGCGTCAGTTTTCTATCTAACTGTAGCGAGCTAACCCTGCATTTGTGATTTAATCAATTCATGTGATCTGTGCAGAATTTCCGGATGTCATTAGCGTCCAACCAAGCAGAATGTACACAAGGAAGACCACGCGGAGCTGGGACTTTCTTGGGCTGAACTACCAAATGCCTTCTGAACTACTGCGCGGAACCAACCACGGAGAAGATATAATCATTGGGGTCATCGACTCCGGTTAGTACTCCATCTTGCTTAGGTGAATGATTCCTTTGGCGCCATTTCTTGTGCAAGCCCTCTACTAATACGCATCCTACGGTGTACGTACTCCTACAGGTATCTGGCCGGAGTCGAGAAGCTTCAGCGACGAAGGGTACGGGCCGGTGCCATCACGGTGGAAAGGCCTGTGCCAAGTCGGACAGGCATGGGGAAGCAACAACTGTAGCCGCAAGATCATCGGCGCAAGGTTCTACGACGCCGGAGTGGACAAGGAGACCCTCAAGACTGACTACCTCTCGCCCCGGGACGTGGGCGGCCACGGCACTCACACGGCGTCCACCGCGGCGGGCTCGGTCGTGGAGGCGGCCAGCTTCCACGGCCTCGCGGCGGGGACCGCGCGGGGCGGGGCGTCCCGGGCTCGCATTGCCGTGTACAAGACCCTCTGGGGCAGCCGCGGCACCGGCAGCTCTGCAGCCTTGCTGGCCGCCATCGACGACGCGATACACGACGGAGTGGACTTACTCTCGCTGTCCCTCGCGGCCGAGGAGAACTCGTTCGGCGCCCTGCACGCGGTTCAGAAGGGGATCACCGTCGTGTACGCGGCCGGAAACGACGGGCCTAGACCGCAGACTCTCGAGAATACCGCTCCGTGGGTCATCACTGTTGCCGCGAGCAAGATTGACCGGTCGTTCCCGACGGTGATCACGCTAGGAAACAAGCAACAGATAGTGGTACAGAATGCAAACACCAACTCCGAACATTCACTAGTGTGCCATGGCTGGTATATACACTTATAACTTACTGATCCTGTGCAATCTATGCCTATTTTACAGGGACAGTCTCTCTATTACCAAGGGAGGAACTCGTCCAGGAGCAGCTTCAGAAGTCTTGCAGATGGAGGCCTGTACGTGAAGCCATTGAATCGTTAAGTTTTTCATGTTTAAATTTTGTCAGGCATTTTGACAATTTACTATATGTGGTTAGATGCACGGAGGATGCTCTGAATGGCACGGATGTGAAAGGAAAAATTGTGCTCTGCTTGCCACCCCCCGTCTCACAAAGCGCGCTTGTCCCACGCACGTTTTTCCGACAGGCGTTGCAAAACGTGCTGAATGGCGGGGCTCTGGTCTTATTTTCGCTCAATATACGACGGACATTCTACGTGTCACATCTCATTGCCAAGGCATTGCCTGTGTTCTTGTGGATCTTGACACTGGGAAGCAAATCAGCAAATACAACGGCGGCGCAAGGTACGGTCCATTGCATTCTTCTGCGATGAGTTCAACAAGCCTTTCTCATATACACTTTTTGCTACTGTTTTAAGCAGCTCTCCCGTTGCAAAAATTGACCCAGCACGCACCGTTACGGGGAAAGAGATACTGGCGCCAAAAGTGGCATCATTCTCCTCGAGAGGTCCATCAGTTGATTACCCTGCCGTTATCAAGGTATATACCTGAACTAAAACTTAGCACTAGATAGTGGGCACTAGCAAGCCAGGATCTTCAGTCATCTCACTGCTGTCTTGTATCCTTAACAGCCTGACATAGCTGCACCTGGAGCCAACATCTTAGCAGCAACGAAAGACTCTTATGAGTTATTCTCAGGAACATCAATGGCAACCCCGCATGTAGCAGCCGTCGTCGCTCTGCTGAAAGCTCTACATCCAAACTGGTCTCCTGCTGCACTAAAATCAGCCATCGTCACCACCGGTAAGCAACCAAACCACAACTCTGGAAAATGCTATGTCTGGACATTTCTGCGTATGTCTTACCTCCGTTTAATTTTGCATGGCGAAGCGTCTGTAACTGATGAACGCGGCATGCCGATACTGGCGGAAGGATTGCCTCGGAAGATTGCAGAACCATTTGACTACGGAGGCGGGCACATAAACCCTAACAGGGCGGCGGATCCTGGGCTGATTTATGACATTGATCCAAGCGATTACAACAAATTCTTTGGATGCACCATAAAGACATCTGTAAGCTGCAATGTGTCAGCACTACCTGGGTATCACCTGAATCTACCGTCCATCGCTATTCCTGATCTAAGGTATCCAATCACTGTATCAAGAACGGTTACAAACGTAGGTGAGGTCGATGCAGTTTACCACGCTGCAATCCAGAGCCCACCTGGAGTTAAAATGGATGTTGAGCCGCCTGTTCTCGTGTTCAATGCTGCAAACAAAGTTCATATGTTCAAGGTGAAGTTTTCACCTCTATGGAAGCTGCAAGGGGACTATACATTTGGGAGCATTACTTGGCACAATGGCCAGAAGACAGTCAGAATTCCGATAGCAGCCCGGATGACTGTTCAGAATTTCTATGCAGATGTCGCGTAATTGGGGTGAAACATGCAGGGACTATCAGTGTTGTTAGTAACCATAGGAAAAACTAGAGGAAATACCAGGTTCAACAGAAGTATGGTTTACATGTATTTCCTTTCTTTATCAGAATAATTGTTTGCTCATAGAGATGGAATGGAATAGTATTAGCATGGACGTAAACGTAGTTCCTGTTGAATATATGAGTATTTTTCGAAATACTTTAATTCAGAAATATACTAGATGAATCATGAACAATACTCTAGCCTTTTTCATAAAGCAAGTAATCATGAACACCATAGTCGCATTTAATTTCTAGAAGAATAGAAACTTGTATTCCTATCTCAGTATTCAAGACAACAACAGATAGTAAAACTAAACAAACAACAAGTGTGAGATAGATATATCCGTAACCGAGAGACGAACAAAGCAAAGAATGTATGTTGGTGAGGTCGCCGTCACCGTGGGCGTAGTGGACGTCGTGGTAGTAGTCGTGCAGGTGATGTAGACATAACAGAGAATCGAATGAAAACAAAGCAGCGAGCAGACGCGCGAATACTCCCCAAAAACCTTATTCGTCCTTGCTCGTGTAAGCCTTCAAGGACGAGGGTTCCGGAGGTCTGCTCTCCCGATTCGATCGTACACGCGCCTCGCCGAGATGGAGATCTCCAGATCCAGCAGCAACAAACTCAAGGATTTCTTTCTTAGTCTCTTGTGGAGTGAATTGAAGAGGAAACGGTTGCCATCAATCAGAGCACACGCACTCGCACCGCGAGGCGAACGAGCGAGCGCGCGCGTGTGTTGGCTTTCTCCAATTCCACAAGGGAGGATACCACGTTCCACCTTATAAAGTGGTGTAACTCCCTTCAACTCTCCATGTTGGACTAAGCAATTTTAGCACGTGCACATGGGTCTTTGAGATTTTTCATAAATTAATTAGAATTAAAAACAGGGCCAGTCCGTATTAATTCCTACAGTTTCTGTTATCATTTTCCGATCAGAATATCCTGTTATTATTTCTTTGGATGGCAATTTTGTAGTGTTCAATAGGTTGTGAAAAATATGAAATAGCTTTTGCCTCAAAAATGAACTGAGATAATTTTGTGCCAAGTGTCAACCACTTTGCTCATTACAATCTACCATTCAAACCAAATGGGACTCCTGTTCAATTGAATTCAGGTTGCTATGGCTTGTTAGGGTAAAAAGATTTAAAAATATATTCCTCCTTAACTATTAAACTTGATTTTGGGGGACAAGTTAATTTTAATTTTTGTTTTACCATGTTCACATGTTACAATACATGATGGAGAGAGGTGATAACAACATGATAGCCGTACACGTTTTGCATTATTAGTTGCAATCAAATGTCCAACGTCCATACATGATTTTCCTATGTGGAAATTTCAGGCTGTCATCAGTAGGTTGTGGAGGAAGACAAGGGAGATGACACAAATCTTGGACTGTGTAAAGTGCTATAGCCAGAATCCACCTATGCGAACACCAGAGTACAAGTTCATTTAGTTTTGGAATGGTACTTGGAATAGCTTAAGATCAAGAGCGTTTGCAATCAGAAGATTTCGATTCTATGTCCACGAAAACTATTTCTCTATCATGTCTTATCGCAAAACGGGGTGGCTGTGAAGAGGAATGGATGGAGCAAACCTGGCGGCGCATGTGGTGAAGGGGAGCAGCGACTGTTTCCCCGGCGCCGTCGTCAATCGGGCTGTCTGGGGAGAGGAGACGGCATGGTGGGGAAGAAAGTATTATGAATAGTGCTTGTATATTCAGGAGGTCAATGGGCCAGTATATATACACGAGTAAGAATTACAGATAAGGAAACCAAAATATATCTAGAGTCCTACTCTAACACAAATATATCTCTAACTATATCTCTAACACCCCCCTCAAACTCATGGTGGATCAACAACACTGAGTTTAGAGAGGTAGAAGCCGTGCTGTGCTCGAGTCTGGGTCTTCGTGAAGAAATCCGCTATCTGAAGCTCTGAATGCACATACTGAATAACAATCACCTGATCATGCACACAAGACCTCATGAAGGAAGCATCAACACCAATATGCTTGGTGAGCTCATGCTTCACAGGGTCACGGGCAATACTGATAGCACTCAGATCGTTCGACAAGAGAGGAGTCTGCAGTAGTAATGTAAACACCAAAATCCTCAAGTAACCACCGTAGCTGGTAATCTCTGCCACAAGAGAGTCATGGCTCGCAACTCACCTCTGCACTCGAACGGACACTGCATCTGCTTTTTCGCCTTCCGTGCAATAAACGAACCACCAAGAAAAACACAAGAAGCGAGATAGACCGCGATCGGAGGGATCACGGTCCAAGTAGCATCCGAATAAGCTCAAGTCAGAACGAGCCGGAGCGTGGAAAGAAGAGACAGTGAGAGATAGTCCCACGAAGGTATCGCAGAACTCAAGAAGATGGTCGAGTGGACTGAGTGGGAGTAGAGACAAACCGACTCGTAATGTGAACGGATAAGTGATATCCGGACGAGTAATGAAGAAGGTAGACAAGACTCCCAACAAGATGGCGATAGCGAGTCGGATCGTAAAGAGGCTCGCCATCGAGGGTCGAAGGTGAACATTGAGCTCCATAGGAGTCTCAACAGACGCTGACGATGAGGGAGGCGCGATCAAGAAGATCCCGAATATACTTCTCTTGAGACATAAAGAAACCATCCGAGTGGAAGTAACCTCAATCCCAAGGAAGTAACGAAGAGGACCAAGATCCGACATAAGGAAACGCCACTAAGACGAGCCTTGACAAAGGCAATGTACTCGAGTCATCTCCTGTAATGATCATATCATCAACATACGTATGAGAAGAGTCCACCACGAGACGAAGTGTGGACAAAGAGCGCAGGATCATGATCACTTGTCAAAAGCCGCAGCAGTGACCACAGAGGAGAAGCGCCAAACCGTGCACGATGGGCTTGCTTAAGGCCATAGAGAGAGCGAAGGCGGCATGCACCATGCCCTCGAGAATGTAATACCCGTGGCGGATGCATGTAGACCTCCTCGCGCAACTCGCCATTAAGAAAGGCATTCTTGACATCAAGTCGAGAATGCACTGCTGGCGCAATGTGACGCCACCGAAAGAAAAGTGCGAACAAAGTGGTCATGTGGGCCACAGAGCAAAAGTCTCGTCAGAGTCACGACCATGCTCCTCGCCGAAAGCCACGAGCAACAAGACGCGCTTTATAGCGCTCAAGAGAGCCATCGAGCGAGTCTTAATCTTATAGACCCACTTACATGTGATGGGACGAGAGAGATGGAAAAGGAACAAGATCCCAAGTACCAAGACGCTCGAGGGCAAGAATCTCCTCGGCCATGGCATGCCGCCACTCAGATGAGTAATAGCATCCCAGAGAGGCGAGGCTCACGGGTAGTCTGCGCCAAAGAAAGGCAAACGGGCAGGGGCCGAATCGATCGGCGATCGCGGAGAGCGTAGCGAGGAGAAGACGGCCCATCAGAGAAGATGAAGCATCGTAAGAAGATGAAACATCGGAGAAGTGGGTTCATCCGGAAGATCCTCAATACGAGGTCGACGAGTGTAGACGAGTGTAGTGGGGGAGCCCGAGGAGCCGCAGGAGACGGCAGCGGCGATAATGGTGGAGAGGCCACAGGAGAAATATGTGGAGACGAGATAGGTGTATCCGAAAGGTCAAAAAGACAGAGACACCACAGAAAGCCAAGGAGAGACAGGACGTGGGTAGAAGGGACGAGACTCGCCGAAAGTCACATCCCGAGAAATCCGCATCCGTCGACCAACAGATCCCAAAGACCGATAGCCCTTGTGCTCGTGATCAGATCCCGTAAAGACACACTCAATAGATCGAGCAATCGGTTTGGTGCGCTCGTGGGCGAGGAGAACGTAGCAAACGCAAACAAAACAGATTTAAGGCGAGTAGTCGAAGGAGACCACGAGAGATGCTCAACAGGATTGCGCTCAAGGGCGTAAGAAGGCCGGATGTTGACGAGATAGGTGGCAAGGGAAACACCTTTCTACCCAAAAGTGAGGTGGAATAGAGGCGGCAATCATTAGTGCACGAGCCGACTCAAGGAGGTGACGATGCTTGCGCTAAGAACACCATTCGAGCATGAGCACCGTGACAAGAGAATCGAAGGAGAGTGCCCCGCCAAAGAAGGAAATCTGCGCAGTGATGAGAGAGGTACTCGCCAAAGAGAGTCGCAGACGAAAGACACGAATAGGAGTGGAGAACTGTAAAGTAACCATAGTGGCAAACGCTTATAGATAGACAAGACCTCACTACAAGAAGACATGAAATATATCCAAGTGTGGCGAGAGAAATCATCTATAAATATGATATAGTATCGATGACCCCCTTTCGAAACGAAGGGAACCGGACCCCAAACATCTGAATGAACAAGATCAAATGGACGTTGAGACACTGACTCACTATGAGGATAAGGAAGTCAAGCTGTTTGCCTAACTTACAGCCCTGACAATGTAGAGACACGTCTCCTAAGATGCACTTAAGACCACGACGAACTAAAGACGACAGACGAGAGCCACACAGATGGCCAAGACGGTGATGCCATTGTTGGAAAGAGCCGGTAGACGGAGTGGCAGAGGCGGAGAGACTGGCGGCGACGGTGGCAGCGGAAGGAAGGTGAAGCCAGTCAAGCTCCCAGAGACGCTGCGAGTCAAGGCGCCGAGGGCCAGAACCAACCAGAGCTCCCGTGTGGCGGTCCTGAACACAACAAGAGTCAGAGTCGAGAATGATCCGATAACCAAGGTCGATGAATCATCCAAAGAAAAAGAAGTTGCATGGTTAGGCGAGGAACATGAGCAACAGAAGGAACATGAAAAGATGAGTTGCTAAGAGGTCCTCGACCAGAGACAGAAAGAGAGGTACCATCAGCAGTAAGAACACTGACAGGGGAATCAAGAGGTGTAACAAAAGATAGAGTGGAAGAATCGGAAGTCATGTGGAAGGATGCTCCGGAATCAAGGATCCACGGGAGGTACTGACTCGTAGGAGGTGGTTTCTCGATTAGGCTCAAGAGTCGATCGCAGAACCTCGCAGAACTCGCCGAGGAAGAACTCAAGCGGCAGCAAAGGCCGAAGTCCGCTATCTCCCGCCGAGAGAAAACGCGAAGTAGTCGATGCAGACGCCGATGTAGAAGCATCGGTGCCGCATAGGAGAAGAACGGTGTGAAATATGCCGCTGTTTCTTGTAGCACCGGGACTCAATGTGGCCGATCTTGTCGCAGAGGAGCAATGAGGACGGCCACCTCCGATGGAGGGCGCCACCACCACCGTGGCGCCGGCCGGAGGAGGCGGTGTCAAGCGTGAAGCGCTCGGTGTAGCAGTGTACGGGAGCGAGCACGAGGGGAGTGGCATCAGCCGCACCACTCGACGAGTCTCCTCTCGCACGTATCTCGGTAAGGGCTTCTAGAAGAGTGACACGAGGGTGGCGTGCAAGTAGCCGGGCACGCCTCGCCGAACTCGTGACGAAGGCAAGTAAGGAACTCGTGAGACACGCCAAACCTGTGTCAAGACGATACCAAGCAAAGATGAACAGAACGACACCAAGAAGGCGAAGAGAGTCCAGCTGACGCCGCATCGCAGAACTTTGAGCGTAGAAGGCGCCAACAGAGCATCACCTCGCCAAGAGAGTGCTCTGGCGAACTCATGGCGTGTAGAGGGCATCTTCAGAGGGTTCAGAAGGCCTGTCGAAGATGAGTCCACATCCGACACCAAGAAAATCCTACAATCTCGTGAGGAGAATTGAGGTCGACATCGGCGATGAAGACAAGAAGCAATCGAAGGCCGCTGCCGCACCACTGAGTGTAGGTAGTCAAGCGATCTATGTAGAAATCCAGAGCCTCTTGGTAGGCAGAGGCAGCCTTCTCATCAAGAAGGCCAAAGAGCCTCAACAATGACTTTGTCACTTGCCGAGGATAGCGCAGAAGAGCGAGGTTCCGTCGGAGGAGTAGGGCAAGGCAGGCAGGTGACATCGCCAGAGAGGACGCCCCAGAGACGAAGACCACGCATGTGAATGCGCATATGAGACACGAAGTCAGTGTAATTAACACCGTCAAAGATCACCGGCAATGAGGAGGGAAACGGTGCCCATTGGTAGGCGGCTACCGACTGGCGCGACGATTAAGACAACGAGGTCTAACAGGCGGCGCTGAACGGCGCGGCGGTTAGAACAACATTTTTTTTCTCTCTTTTTTTCTCTTTCTCACCACTTAAAGCGGCCCGGCCAGCCATTAAACCGCCAAAGCTAGGGTTCTTTCAAATGGCACACAGGTGGGTGCTTGCGCAGCGCGGCATGGCACGCGGCAATGGCTCGGCGGCCGGCGACGGTGGCTCGGCGACTGCTGGCGACGGCGTTGCTGTGGTTGCTGGCGACGACGTTGCTGCGGTAGCCGGAGGAGCCGGCGTCCTGAGTAGGCTCGGCGTAGTTGATTCTGATTTTGGGCCTCATGTGCGCCTCCTTGGTTTTTGTAGGCCTAATTCGTATGTGGACGCCAATTCCGGGTGGATTTGTGCCTTGACCAGTCTGCCTTTTTTTAACTGACCTGATCACCTCGCCCAGCCTGGCTAGTAGCATCAGAAGATGCTAATCACTGCGGATCCGTGATTTTTTTTACAAATCAAACTTGCACTCTAAAGTTCCATTTTTTTATTAAAAAATGCTGCACTTGATACTACATTCTGTCTGTTTTTTACGAGAGTGCACTATGATTACGTTTGATAATGTAAATGCTAGCCCGTGAAGTTACTACTTGCTAGTTGTAAAAGTTAAATGTTTGCAGTCATACTCGGGTAAACAAAACAAAGAGAAAAAAACACTGAATGAAAAAAACACTGCTTTCTACTCGGAAACACGAAAAACGATTTGTGCGTCTTTGTATTAAGATAGAGAGAGTTTGCAAACATGATACAGAGAAACGGTTACAAGCACGAACTCGGCACTCTAGTGAATTATATTAAGTTATGGCTATTGTTTCGATCTGATACAAGAAATCGATATGAAATTTTCGCTTTTGATTGTTGTTGATTGCCGCCCGGTGGATTACTCACCGATAGTTTTTTATTGCATGAATTGTAGATGATAGAAATATTGAGAATGTCTGGACACCGACGACGAAGTGGTGATTGTGGTGCGCGGGGGGGGGAGGGGACGTCCATCCTGAGTGGGCTCGGGATTCTGATTTTGGGCCTCATGTGCGCCTCTTTGGTTTTTGCAGGCCTAATTCGTATGTGAACGCCAACTCCTGGTGGATTTGTGCCTTGACCAGTCTGTTTTTTTTTTTAAAAAAAACTGACCTAATAACCTCGCCCAGCCTGGCTAGTAGCATCAGAAGATGCTAATCACTGCGGATCCGTGATTTTTTTTACAAATCAAACTTGCACTCTAAAGTTCCATTTTTTTATTAAAAAATGCTGCACTTGATAGTACATTCTGTCTGTTTTTTTACGAGAGTGCACTATGATTACGTTTGATAATGTAAATGCTAGCCCGTGAAGTTACTACTTGCTAGTTGTAAAAGTTAAATGTTTGCAGTCATACTCGGGTAAACAAAACAAAGAAAAAAAAACACTGAATGAAAAAACACTGCTTTCTACTCGGAAGCACGAAAAACGATTTGTGCGTCTTTGTATTAAGATAGAGAGAGTTTGCAAACATGATACAGAGAACTGTTACAAGCTCGAACTCGGCACAACAAGAGACGGAAAGACAAAAAAGTGTCAGGAGCTGAAGAACTAGATGTCTGAAGCTAAAGTAAGAGGATGTCCGAAGCAAAACAGAAGCCAACGCCGACTTCACTCTGCCGAAGCGGTATGCTATGGACGCTTTAGATGAGGCCGACGTTGGAGAGTTACGAAGATCCAACGATCAAGAATTCAAGTAGTAAACACTGTGTGTAGTGCAATAATTACTATTACTTCTAATGCCTTTGTAGCTAAAGAACACTTAGCGTAAGGATCCTTCCCGATATTTTGCGAAAGCAAAACCCTAGTCACCTTATCGTCCTGTTCATCTTATTCCTCTTATTCTCACCTAAATTTCTCTGATTTCCTCATCCGATTTTGCCTCTGTATCGCTTGATTCTTCTCAGTATTCTTGGAGTCCTGACAAGATGGAATCATAGCCTCATTCTTGGCCTCATATTTGACCTTGAGCAGTCCAAGCAAGGTTTTGGGAACTCATTTCCCTGTGAAATTCCGGAGTTAAGACTGTTCTTGAGTAGAGTTGAGGGTACTGTGAGTAGGAGTTCATAGATCTATACTGGATTGGGGAAATTTATTGTTTCCTTAGTAAAATCCCTGGTCAGATTTGTGCGTCCTGAGAATGGCCAGACACAGAAAAGATGATGAAGTGGAAGAGGAAAGTGAACCGTATGCCACCAAGGTGGAGCTAGAAGATGTAAAGAGGAGCATGGATCATAATAAGAAAGGGGCAAGTTGAGCATAACCAACAGATGGAACAACACAACAAGCAAATAGGGAAACTGACGATGGTTGTTAATGCTTTGTTGATTCAAGCTACGCAGAGGAATCAAGAGAATGGGAAGCCTTCCGACAGATTCTCAAGTTACATAGGTAACTATGGACATTTCAATTCTCCTCCCTTGGCTATTTCTTAACCAACTAGTGTTGCTAGATCCTATGGGTTAGCTATGCATACTAGTGGTGTTAGTACAAGTCCGGTTCACTATGCAACACCGTTAGCACAACTCAGGTCCCAGAAGCTTTGAACACTAGTGGTATTCCTATATCAGAGGGCATTATGAACTCTCACTTATTCCTTGTGCTTGTGAGTACCCAAGTACCACCCTTGTTACCTCATCTAGTAGGCACAAATCATCAAGGTCTCAACCTGCAATTTGGTATCGTGCATTGCCCGATGCAAGCTGACCCAGGAACATAACCACATTGGACCACTAGAGTAACCAACTCTCCCACTTTTAATGAATATGCCAACGAATTGGACACAATGGGAGTAGAGGGAATCGGCATGAGGACTACAATCACCAAACCTTTGCCAGAGGTCCAAAACTTAACTTTCCAGAGTTTAGTGGTGACAATGTCGATGCTAGGATAAAAAAGGCTAACAAGTATTTTGAGATAGCTAGAGTACCCATGAATCAGAGAGTGGAGATTGTAGTATTATATCTGGTAGACAGAGCTGAAACTCAGTGGACAGGTTTAGGTATCAACGTGGACAATCCGTCCTCGCATCAGTTTTGCATGGTGATTGGAAAAAAGATTTGTTGAACAGTCAGTTTATGATGTAGTTGCTTCATTTCACTCAGTGAAGCACCAGACTACTGTCATAGCTTACATTGACAAGTTTGAAGAAGTTATGGCATTAGTAAGAAGAAACAACCCCTTTTTACCATAGGACTACTACATTAGAAGCTTTATAGCAGGACCGAAGAACTATATCCAGAGTCATTCTCAGCTGCATAATCCAATGACCTTAATAGATGCTTATTGGGTAGCCAAGAGGTTGGAGCAATCAAACCCATTCAAGAAGGTGGAACCTAGTGCTTTCAAGGGGAGTTTCAAAAGTAATCCCAATTGGTCCAGTAACAAAAGTGAGACTAACTATAAGGCTAATAGGTCTGAACAGAAGGGAGTTCCAAATAAGAATGTTGTTGCAACTAATCCTCCTAGGAATGGTGGAAAGTGTTTCAGATGCAATGAAAAGTGGTACCCTGGCCATAAGCAAGACTGCAAGATTAATAGACAAGTGAGAGCTGTGGTTACTCAAGATGGAGAAGAAGAATAGGAAGGTGGTGCACCTTTAGAAAATTTCTATGAATCTAATCAAATGGAGGAAGAAGCTCAAGAAGAGGGGGAATCTCCTTTGCAGCTATCTATACATGCTGTTTAGGGCACTAGTTCAGTAAATCAGACCTTCACTCTCTTAGTCTACCTAGGCAAGATCAAGGGAACTGCACTAGTGGGCAATGGTAGTAGTGCTACTTTCATTTACACTGAAATGGCTATTAAGTTTGCATGTCAAATTCAAAATAATCCAACAGTAAGGGTTATAGTAGCTAATGGTGAAACATTGTGGAGCAAAGAGCAAAGCCAAGTATAAGGACTGCAACTATACTATACAAGGGGGAGAATTTTCAGATACTTTCAGGGTATTAGACTTGAAGGGATATGACTTCATATTGGGGGTGATTGGATTTACCCTCACAACCATATTAGTCTCAACCTTAAGACCAGGGAGTTTTGTAAAACTCATCATGGTAGGATTAAAGTTACTTTTAAGGATGAAACCATACCAGCAGCCAAATGTATTGTGCCGAGAGAGAAGCTACGAAAATTAATGTAAAAGGGTGTGGTAGGGGCAGTGGTGTATGCTTGTGAGACCAAGGCTAAACCTTAGAAATATGTATCCATCGAAGATAATATTGCACCAATACTGCAAAGGTTCAAGAGTGTTTTTGAAGAACCTAATGAACTTCTTCCTAGCAGAAGCTATGACCATACCATTCCCTTAAAGGCTGAAGAGAGGCATGTGAACCAAAGACCATACAGATTGCCTTACTATCAAAAGAATGCCATGGAGGGAATTATCGAGCAACTGTTGAATTCAAAAACTATTAGGCCTAGTGTCAATCCCTACTCCGCTCCTGCAATATTGGTTAAGAAGAAAGATGGAACATGGAGGATGTGTGTTGACTATAGACAACTTAATTCCAATACTATTAAGAACATATACCCAATCCCTGTCATAGAGGACCTACTGGATGAACTTCATGGGGCTAATGTTTTCTCAAATAATGATCTAAGGTCTGGCTATCAAGTTAGAATGAGGGAAGTGTTAAGGGTATTTATGGTATTTCCCTATTGTTTTAGGGTTTAGTCTTGTGTGTCCTTTGTACTCTATATATAGACATTATGGTTGTGCAATACAAAAAAAAAACAATTCACATTTGCACTCTCCCTCTCCATCTAACATGGTATCAAAGCACTGGGTTCTCTCCTAGCCTCCACTCGTCCTCCGTTGCCGCTGTCCCTGGGAGGAGCAATCTCCACTCCCTGGGCGGTCTCCTTCTAGCCGTAGTATTCTTCTTTTGTAGAAGCAGCAACACAGCAAGCGACTTTCGATGGAGAACAGAGAGGGAGAGGAGGCGAGGCTAGCAGGCTAGAGAAGAGACCATGGGTAGCTATCGCTGATCTACGCATTCATGGTGCGCGACTCGGTGGTGCTGGCGGAGTACACTAGCAACTTCACCACCATCGTCGCTCAGTGCCTTTAGAAGCTCCCCGCTGCCCCTTCCCTTCCCTTCTCCACCATCCCCACCTGGATCCGACCGCTGCCCCTGTCGGTCCTACCTCGAGGTACCGCCCAGCTCCTCTGCTCTATCTCGCCCGTATCCAACCGACATCACCTCGCTCGAATCCAGTTGTCGCCTCGCCAAACCACCGTTGTCGTCCTCTTATAGACCAGATCCACTCGGATCTGGCTGGATCTAGCCCAAGCCACGCTGTCGGGCTGAGTTCCCTGACGCTCAAAGTTGCCACCGCCTGGATCTGGCGTCACCCTACCTCGGCAAAGACCGCCGTCGGCCGCCCTCTGAGCACCTCAACACCACTGCTCGCCTCGCGGCCCTTCCTGAAACACCGCCGATGGTCGCCCTCCGAGCACCTCTATGCCCACTCGCCGCTTTGGCAAGACCGCGGCCGGCGTCCTCCGAAACACCTCGACGCCCCGCTTCTCCAACGCCATATCCTACTCTGCTTCGTTATCCTCTACGCCGCCACGCATACGTCCCCTGGGCCGCCGCACCGCCGCCTCGGTCCCCCCCTCTCTCTGGACACCGTCGCTACCTTGAGTCTACTCTTCCCGAACTGCAGCCGCCGCTGCCTCAGAACCTCCACCGCGAGTCAAGCTCAACGCCGACTTCTTCTCCATCCCCTTCCCTTTTGCCTCCCTCCTCCCCTTCACCACCTACGGCTAAGCCCTCAAGGTGAGAATGAAGGTGGCCAGGGCACTACAGGAGGTGTTAAGAAAGAGAATGGAAGAAAGAGGGGAGGAAAGTGGAGTGAAGGGAGAGATTGAGGAGAAGAGGGAGAAGAAGGACATGGTGGAGGAGCTTCTTGAAGCGGAGGATAGGAGGCTTCTATGAGGAGGAGATGGTGGACTTCTGCCAGTCCCTGCTGGTACTATGTTTGCATGGCAGCAGTCACCGCTCTTCTCTCCGAGCCACTTAGATCGTAAAAGTCATTGTGATGTTTCCGCTTCTCTCTGAGCCGCCTCCCCGAGCTTCTAAGCCACCCTTCTTCCGCACTGCGTCTCTGTTGCGCTCCTTGTGCACTGCACTGCCACCGTCTCGGGCTTCGATCTACGCTATCATGCTTCCTTCTACCCCTCTTTGGCTTGATTTGACAACTCTCTCTCTCTCTCTCTATTTGTGTTGACTCCATCATCTTCTTCATTGTTTTGTCACGGTCGACTTTATGGGCCAGGCACGACCCCAAATGAGAGGAAATCTTTTGATACTCGACCAAGGATAAAAATCTCGTTACCGGCTGGTTACCAGATTTACCAGAAAAAAACCGGATGAAATTCGTTTGAATTTGCTTAAAAACCAGTCAAAATTTGAAAACTAGAATTTGAATTTAAATCGGAAAAACGCCGTAGTTTTTCCGTTATCAACCCGACCGGTAAGGCGATTCACGGCGATAGAATCCCACGGATTTTCATCCATGTACTCGACACAATTTTCAAGAGCTGCATGCTACGACGACAACTTCAAGACTCGGATTTTGGATTTTTTTTTTCTTTCTATTTTAGTGTGAGCTCTTTCTAAATGCAATGATATTGCATACGCCTTGCATTTGAGGGGGGTGTTAAGGGTATTTGTGGTATTTCCTTATTGTTCTACAATTTAGTCTTGTGCGTCCCTTGTACTCTATATATAGCCTTTTGGGGTGTGGAATACAAAAAAGGATTCACATTTGCACTCCCCCTCTCCATATAACAGGAAGATGTGGCTCGAGGATAGTTCAGGGCTTTTATAGCCTCGAGAGACGGGCGCGACACGGACACCAGGCGGCGACAGCAAAGTCCACTTGGCGCACACGCGCGTAGCGGCGGCAGTGGCTACCAGGTGGGTCTCATGCGACGTGGGCTAGGGTTTGAAAGCTTATAAACATAATACAAAAGCATGCCTTCTAAGAATGAATCTGCAGGGAGTATCCCCCGGAGTAATTGACTTCTTCAACAGAAGTTCTTCCACTCTAGAGCACAAACGGACGTCAGTAAGTGCTTCTTTTAAGGCCTAGAGAAAAGCAAAAAAAAACACAGTTATCTTCTTTAAGAGCCTTGAAAAAAAAGCATTAGTGGAACAAGATTTAAAAAAATATTAACAAAAACTTGAAACCGTATTAGTCATAGTAAATAGATTCATCATGCATGTACAGCAAAGGGAGTGAGTGAGAACTAGTCATAAGATCAGGTTTCTGCTACAAATGAGATCCCTCATCCCTAACTGGAGAACTGGGCATCTGAACCAGAGCAAAGCAGCAATAGACTAGACTAAATATACCAAACTAAAAGAACTAGCTTTAACTCGCAGTACACAGAATGAGGCAGAGCAAGAACAAAGGTAAATTGTTCAGAGCAAAATCTAGTGGCACAAACAGAGGGGCAATTCCACATATGGAAAAACCAAATCTATGGAAATATCTAATAGAGAGGCAAAACCAAAAACATAGCGGCAATTCTAATAGCACAAACCAAGAACTGAAAGGAGATGGAGTGGAGGACGAAGCTCCAGCCCAAGTCTGAACACCCTTCGCTGTTGCCTCCCACTACGGCTTCACGATTCCCCACGCATGGAAGAGGCTTCTCGAGCAACCCTGGTCAGAGTTCTCCTCCCCCACTCTAACCCCAGCGCAATGGACCTGTGAGAGAAAAAAAATTGAGGATACAAACCCTAGAAATCGTAGGAGAAAGAGGAGGAGACTAACAGGATGTTCCTCCCAGGGCGGCGATGGCAGCGGGACCCACGTCACCGGAGTCAAGGGGGAAAGGGGGAGGAGACGCCGTTCGGAGGAGCTAAGTCGCGAGCGAGGTGTCGTTCGGGGAAGAAACAATGCGGGTGAGGCGTGTGTTGTTACCCCCGGGGATTCGGTTGGAACGGGCAGGGATTTTGCAATCCACCAACTCATCCAAGCAGCGAGTTAAACTCGCTCAGGAAAGTTTGCCCCGCTGGGATGATCCCCGTGGATTGAGCCACAATCCCGGTCAATCCTAGCACTGCCAAACAAGGTGTACCGGCGTGCTTTTTAGAGAGCGTGTTTTTCATGCTTTCTGATCCTTTGGAAATCGGTAGTTTCGATCTGGTCGAGCGGTACTACGGCGTGTGGTAGTACCAAAGCTTGTGAGTGCGGTATGACCGCATCTTTATATAACGGCAAGTTCAGACGCATTTAATGAACAATAGTTGACTGTTGAGCGGTAACTCCGGTAGTACCGGGTTTCAACAGCGATACTACCGCAAACCCTGAATTTTTCAAGGAATTAGTTCAAACGGCTAGTTTTGTGGTTATAGGCTATAAATACACCCCTACCTGCACCTAGCTCAGAACCTTTGAGCATATTTAACCTAGTTGAATACATTTGAGCCTCTAGTGCTCTCTCCTCTACCCATTTTATCATAATTCATACTTTAGGGTAGTTGGAGCATTCAAGTGCATTGCATCATCGGTTGATCATTTTGGCACTTGTTTTCTTCAAACAAAAGCCGCGGTCTATTACTCTTGGTGTTTGCCGGCACTTAGACGGCTTGGAGAAGGATTTGCGCGGTGATCACTTCAAAGAAGATTGTGAAGTGACCCGACAAAGAATTGTGAAGTGGTTGTGTGCTCACCATCTCTGAAGAGCAGGAAGAGCAACTCTAGTGATCGAGGGAAGTGATCGTGTGGAGCCGACTTGATTCGTTCAAGTTTTATCAACGTGGATTAGTGAAGACTGGTAAGTCTTCGATACACGGGAAAACATCGTTTGTCTCTATTATGGTTTATCTCTTGTCTTTACTATTTTCGTATTTACATTTCTAACAATTTACTTATGAAAATTGTTTAGCTAGAATTGTATTTAGTTTAGACATAAGCTTTGTTATTGTTTATATAGCATAGTTTCCATTTCCTGAATTTGTGCTAGAAAACTTTGTTAAAATATACAAGATAAAATTGATTAGTTGTTCAAAAAATTTTAGAAACCGTCTATTCATCCCCTCTGGTCCGTCATCCTTTATCCTACATCCATTTCTTTTGCTTTTTCTACTCCCCTCCTTGAGCTGATTAGGGATCCGACGAGGAAGTAGAGGAGGAAGGGCGCGGAGACGGCGAGCATGGGATGGGAGAGGTGGTGTGCTTAGAGCAGCGTGGAGAGGAGAGCCATGGGAAGGTGGCGGAGGTGCGGCGGCGGCGGCCGGAGCATCGGGTTGGCCATGGCGGTGGCGGCGTGGGAGGAGAGAGGTGCACGGAAGCAAAGATGGGGAGGAGAGCCGTGTGGAGGTGGCGGAGGTGCAGCGGCGCTGGCCGGAGCGCCAGATCGTCCATGGCCGGAGCAAGGAAGAAGAGAATAGAAGAAGAGGAAGAAGACAGAGGCAAAAATATCCAAAAGGGCAAATGATCAAGTGGCTCGTGAAAGGTAGGGCATTTGAGTTATTACCTGGAACTTAGTCCCAAATGAGCAAAGACACATGTAAGATGGGGCAAATGATTAATTTCCTCATAAAACATCTAGCAGTTGTAGTAGATAACTTAGTCTTGTTTACTAGGAATTGTTTCTACCTTCCAAATGATCTTACTAGGCCCGTTTTGATTGTGGTTCGAAGTTCGAACCATATTTAAGCTCAAAGGAGAATGACTATGCTACCCACCGTACACTTAAATGTGTCCATACAAATGGATGGATTAGTGGAGCTTATAAAGCGACAATTGAAGCAAGACAAAAAATGGTTTTGCCCTAGCTGCAGGGCCCTGATTCAAAATATTCAATTTTTATTTATTATTTGTTACCGATATTGAATATATTTGTTACTACCTGGGCACACAATAGCTACTCACTAGTAAAGGTTAGTTGTTCTTCCTGAACATTTTTTAGGTGGGGGACTAAACTGAGAAATTGACTGATGATTTTGTACTTTGCAGGCTTGGGAAGACTGTCATATGTTCGCAAGATCACCCCGGATTCATTGTGAACCGTATCCTAATGCCAATGATTAATGAAGCATTCTGGGCGCTTTACACTGGAGTTGCGACCAAAGAGGGCATTGATACAGGGATGAAGCTAGGCACCAATCATCCGATGGGCCCTCTGCAGCTTGCTGACTTCGTTGGTCTAGTTGTCTGCCTTTCAGTACTTCGGGTACTTCAAAACGGCCTAGGAGATAACAAATACAGCCCTTGCCCTCTTGTTCAATATGTCGATGCTGGCCGACTTGGAAAGAAGCGCTGACAAGGTGTATACTCATATGGAAAGGGGTCTTCATCCGTTAAACCGAAGTCATCTCTTTGAACATCAAAATGCAGCTGTTCAGCAAATAAACCAAGCTGTGTATGTACTTTGTTCGGCAGTAAAAGAAAAAAAGCACACAGCTTATGTAGTTCACAGGTCCAAAATGAATTCTTGCAGTCACTCACCTTCGCAATAACAGGATTATGCAGGCTTTGCTATGTAGAATTTTTACAGAAAGCTACTATGTGGAAAAAATGGTGGCCAGGGGTTCAAGCCGATATGTGAAACTTTTGCGTGTGAAACCATGAAATGTACACACTTAAATACCTGGCAATCCATGCCCTGCATTGTTGCAGACTCCTTTGCTGAACTTCTTACACGGTACGCATTTTCAGTCATTACAAATAATCAGGTGCATCGGACATGATCAGTTCCAGATATGACACCTGTGCCGCTTGGTCGGCTTCGTGCAAAAACCAGCATAGCCGGATGGGATTCACACCGATAGCGGGATCAGCGAAGCCCTTGATGTTCAGTCCGCAGAAGCTCATGCTGCGCTCTCAACACTCGTCCTGCTGCAGCTCACCTGCTAATGCCGCACAGTGCCGGCGGTAAGGAAGGCGAGGTGGTAGGCAGTTGGCTAGTTGCAGAGCGGCAGTACTGAAGTGCATTTGTCTAACGATCATGTGAAGTACGTTGGTACGATTGCTTCCAATTCATGACGAACACAGTTTTTGGCCCATTAATGGGCCTTATATCAGGCAGCAACCAAAGGAGCCAGTGTCCAGTCACAGCAGATTAGCAAAATAAACGTGCTTCTCTTGATTGTGAACCAGGGAAAGGCATCCCAATCTTACACCGAAAGAGCCATTGAACCTGAACAAAATCTAGTTTTGACTTTTGACACACACATCATATTCCTCTCTATATTCTGATCAATAACAAACAACAAATATCTGCACAGATTTATTCAGATAAGAGAATCCAGTGAGATAGCCAGTGGAGTGTCAGCCGGAGCAACATATATCACTGTACTCGGGATGTGATTGGGTCTTCATACGGACCAAACTTCACAATTCTTCTTACATCAGGGAGCAAAGGATGCATAATTGGTTTGTGTCCTTTCCTGTACCAATAACTGATGATGTATGCTTCCAATTTTCTAACCTGAGGAAGCAACATAACGTCGGAATGAACTATGCAAAAGGGCTATGTAAAACAAGCACATGCAAATCATATTCTTGAAGCGTGAACTTCCAGAACCAACTTGCAAGTCATATTCTTGTTTGTTACTCTTTAAATTATAGATGCGAGTGACTAAAGAATACAAGAAAGGCAGCATCCAAAACTACAACAATAGTTGAACTAGAGATAACAACAATGGAGAACCTTGGTCTAACATCAAAAATGGGTTTTACTTGTAACTTCTGTGAAACATGAAGCTAACGATTTTAAAAGTACCAGCGTTTGATAAACACAGTATCTCTTAAGACTATGACAGCACATCACCTTGACTCGCATTGGATATCACAATAATTGAAAGGTTTTCCAAATTTCAATGGTTCAATTATTCGTAGGTGTTAATTGCATTAAGCATCACAGGTTTGGCTTTCCATTCATCGATATAGAGTTATAATGCAGCTAACTAGCTATTAGCAGTTTAGCACTCTAGGGTGATACTAACAGAATTATTCATTTTCCTTTCTTTTTCAGCTTGTAAATAGTCATTTTCACAGGAGAAACGGAGAACATAGAACTTACCCTTCTGACAATGTAAGATTCATCAGCAAAATTTAATGGTTCTGTTAATACAGTAAGAGAACCATTCCTGTTTCCATAGACAACATCAGTAAAGTATCTATCACCAACCTGGAAAAGTGAAGAAAAAACTAATGTTAAAAAAGTGAAAACATATTAGAAGAAAGAATAGTCACGACTGACGATAGCCATCTTACCAGCACAAGATTTGAGGCAGAACAACCAAAGTAACTCTCTATTTCCTTAGCTGTTCCAGCAGGCTTCTTTGTATCTGCAATCAATAGAGAAGATGAATAAACACATTATCACCATTACCTTTTATATGTGCACATAATGATTAGAAGCTTCTGCCTCTCACAGTCAAATTACATTCTTAAAAAGAAAGATGATATAGAAACAAGAACCACTTAAGCATTTAATTGCAAGTTTGCGAGACAGAACTTTAGTGCTTTGGAATCATGCTATGCATTTTGACTTCAAAAAGATACTTAACGAAATTGAACTATTGAACTAATATTGGTGCCAAATAAAACTGAATTAACCATTAGACATGAATCGGGTGACAGATTAGCTCAATCCAATGAATTCCCTTTTGAAAAATAAAGGTGTTTTTGCTCAAAAAGTCAAGACTCCAATCTTTTCACAGAATACGACATTAGACCCCACAGTTTGCGAACTCCCCTTTCCATTAACAAATGGATTTCCATGCGATGTCAGGCTCACTAACAAGAGAACCAAGCGCTTAGAGCAGCCATAGGGTTTCAGAGCTATCAAATTTGTAGGTTTCTGGGGACACAGAAACAGGAACTAAGTACTAACGAAGACTGTATTTTCCCCTCAAGAGTAAGAGAACAGCACTTGCCATGCCTGATCACATGAACCCCCTCGATGGCTGCCTCGATCGCCCTAGCCTCCACCCCATCCGGATCATACTCCTTCAACCCTGCGCCCGCCCACCAACACATCAATTCCATCAGCAATTCAGCATAAAAACATTTCGCCCAAATTAACGCTTTCTAAGAGCAACCAGACCAGGCCAGACAGACCTGCGGAGTTGCTGTAGACGGCGAGGGCGCCGGGCGGGAAGGCCGCGCGGCACTGGTCGAACGCGGCGGCGAGCGGCGGCCAGAGCGCGGGCGCGTAGGGCGCGGTGAGGGTGTTGTCCTTGTCGAACACGACGCCGCGGAACCCGGCGCGGCGGAGCTCGCCCCAGTCCAGCCACCCGATGTCCTGCACCGACACATGCGGCAGCGCCAGGCGCGGCTCGGACACCGCGACGGCCGCCACCGCCGCCACGCCCGCCGGGTTAAACCGCTGCCCCAGCGCGCGTCGCCACCAAGCGGTCACGCCCATGACCGTGCCTGCGGCGGCGGTGGCTGCTGTTGGGTCGGTGTTAGGGTTTGCGGATTTGGGGGGCTGAAGCGGGGAGGCGCGGGAGGCGGGATGGAGTGGTGGCACCGGCGGTGGCTTAAGCATCAGAGCGGGGGACGGTGGGTTGCCGCCGCTCGGTGTGGGAGAGATGGTAGGATGTTCCTGGCGACAGCGCCTACACGCTCTCTTGTCACTGCGTCCGGGCCCAGGTGAACAGTTCGGATCAAACGGTGAGGTTTTTGTTTCTTGCACGGAAGCCTTGATCTTTCGCCGTCCGTGCAGTGAACGAACGGTTTCGATCGGCTGCAGGAGATGGCATCCCGACGGTTGCGGTATCCAGCTGTGCCTGTGACCTGTGTAGCCTGTCTCAAGCTACTTGACCAAGATTCATACCTTTCTACCAAGATCATAATTGTATGCTTTAATTTGGAATTTTGAACTGTACTAGCACAGACACATTAGTGCGATTTTGAGTAGTAAACTTTGTATGCGAAATCGTGGCGATCGATCGCCAGGCGGATCGTTATATGGGGTAAGCTTTGCTTGCGAGCTTTAAGGAACACGCACTACCTTCAACGTTGTGCAGATTCGATGCAAAGGCCCCGCGGTGAAATTGAGATATTCTTGCCGTGGTCGAGCACTATTCGAAAACCCTCGTGCGCTCAAGGCAAATGTGCGGGCGGATCTGCGCTAATCCCGCTAATGCATGCCGGGGTGAGCTTGGAAACCCGCATATATACACCGTTGAATAGACACTAGCAGAGAGATGGGATCGAAACAGATGATCGGAGAAGCCATGGGGCTCAAGAACACCACCGCAGCTTTGGTCGAGGGCCTGGCAAGACCTAAGGCCGGTGCGCGCGCGGAAGTGCTCGTCCTCTTGACGACCTCATCCGGTTCCTCCTCGAGTGCTCGCCAGACGTCAAGGCGTGCCGCCACAAGTCCTTCCACTTCCTTGTTTGGGCGGTGCACACGCCGCCCACCGCGTCGCCCCCTACACCATCGGTTTCTTTGTAGGTCGGTCTCCTTTCCACGACCAAACCTTCGTCCTGGGGCACCATCCTCCTCCCGAATCTCGATCCAAGTGAAAGTCGACTCCTATCCATTTACGAGATCCATGACATTGAGCAGAGGAAGAGGATGCTTGTGCGAAGACTTGCGCAGATCTTTCTCAGTGCTATGGTGATTGTTAATTGCGGCGGCGCAACAAGAGCTACAACGCTACCATCCGGATGTTCGGATTCGAGAATCAAAAAGAGTATTTGCCGTAATTAGCCCGTGAGGCTCTTCGTCTCTTTATATAGACAAAAGAGTAGATGCAATCCGTAGATACAACTAACTCTAGATTACGAGATAAATATCTACCTGAACAATCCGTAAGAGATTACAATATAAACACCAACTATATTGTAACAACTTCATTAACATGCCCTCAATCCGAACCTCTGTACAAGGTTCGATTGTGTCGAAATCGATCAAGCATCCGACGAGTTCTCGGCCGTAAACACATCGGCAATCTGATCGGCAGAAGAGATGAACCTGACATCAAGTGCTCCTAGAGCAACTTTCTCTCGCACAAAATGAAAATCAATTTCTATATGTTTTGTGCGGGCATGAAAAATGGGATTAGCTGTCAGGTATGTAGCACCAAGATTGTCGCACCACAACACAGGAGGTTGTGTTTGCATAACACCGAGTTCCTTAAGGACTGACTGGATCCAAATAGCTTCGGCGGTTCCATTTGCCAAGGCTTTATACTCGGCTTCAGTACTTGATCGTGAAACAGTAGGCTGCTTTTTCGAACTCCACGAAATCAAATTCGGACCCAGAAAAATGGCAAAGCCTCCTGTCGATCGGCGATCATCGACGCACCCGGCCCAATCTGCGTCAGTAAAGATACTGAGGCGTGTTGATGGTGATCGTCTGAATCGCAAGCCAGTGTCAAGTGTCCCCTTGACATAGCGCAAAATTCACTTTACTGCCTCCCAGTGCGCATCTGTCGGTTGTGACAGAAATTGACAAACCTTGTTTACAGCAAAGGAAATGTCAGGGCGCGTGAGTGTAAGATACTGCAAACCTCCGACTAAGCTCCGATACTTGAAGGCATCTTGATGATGAGCACTTGTCCACTGTCCCGGCCAAGCTTATCTGATGACATAGGTGTTGAAGTAGCTTTGCAATTCTCCATGCAGGCACGATGCAAAAGATCAAGTGCATACTTATGTTGTGTCAGGGAGAGGCCCCCAGGATTGTAAGCGACTTCAAGACCAAGGAAGTATTCCAAACGACCGAGGTCCTTGATAGGAAATATTTTGGACAGGGACGTAACAAGGCGATCAACTGCTTGCGGTGAAGACCCTGCGATGACAATGTCGTCGACATAGACCAACATATATATAGTCACACCATGATGAGAAAACATGAAGAGCGAAGTGTCTGCCTTGGAGGAGGAGAAACCAAGCTGATGAAGCATGTCGCTAAGACGAGCATACCATGCGCGGGGAGATTGCTTCAGGCCATAGAGAGCTCTTTGCAGTTTGCACACGTGCGTGGGGTGGGGAGGGTCTTCAAAACCAGGAGGCTGCTGCATGTATACATCCTCAGCTAGATATCCATGGAGGAAAGCATTGCTTACATCGATTTGGCGAAGACACCAGCCGCGAGAGACAGCCAGGGAGAGGACCAGACGAACTGTAGCCGGCTTGACAACAGGGCTGAAAGTGTCGACGTAGTCGATCCCGTACTGCTGAGTGAATCCACGAGCCACAAGCCGTGCCTTGTGTCTATCGATTGAACCATCGGAACGATGCTTGGTCTTGAACACTCACTTGCTACCGACGATGTTCGTGCCAGCTGGACGTGGGACAAGAACCCAAGTATGATTCTTGCACAGCGCGGCGTATTCCTCTTCCATTGCGATGCGCCAAGCCGGCTCAGACAAAGCAGCCCGGTGCGACGTCGGGGCGGCAAGGAAAGCACGACGCTTCGGATCGTAGCGTACCGTGCCATCCGTGTACTCCTTTGGAAAACGGAGGTGTCGCGGCCGTGTCGCTATCCGGTGCACAGTGGTGCAGAGTCAAACAATGGGGCCGGTGACGCTGGTGGTGATGACACGGGGGCCGCTGGGCCGCCGTCGACGGACGACGCTGGAGGGAGATCGTCGCCGCATCTTGCAGAGCCGGGAGATGAAGCCGGTGCTGGGGCGAGCACCACGTCCTGAAACGTGCCAGAAGACCCAGCATCGCACGAAGCAGAGCGAGGAGGCGCATCAGAAAAACCAGCGTCGTAAGGCACGTCGATCACCACATCATCTTGAATGGCCGAGGGATCAGCAGTACCTGCAGAGTTAGGAGGCAATAACGACAGATTGTAATGACGCATAGGGACACCCTGAGTCGCCGGTTCTGTGGCAGGGAAAGAAACTGGATTAGCTAGAGGAGATAAGTCAATGGAGACACCGGTGTAGCAAAAGGAACACAGATTCGTCAAGACGACATCACGAGAGATGTAGATACGACTCGTGGATCTATCCAGACACTTATATCCTTTATGCGAGGGACTATAACCAAGGAAAGTGCACATCTTGGATCGAAACTCGAGTTTACGGGAGTTGTACTTGCGGAGGCTGGGCCAACAAGCGCACCCGAAGGTGCGAAGGAATGAGTAGTCTGGCGTAACTCGGAGAAGGCGGGTGATGGGAGTGGCTTGGTTGATAACTGGGCTAGGCATCCGGTTAATGAGGTAACAAGCAGTGAGAAAAGCTTCATCCCAAAAATGCAATGGGAGAGAAGAATGGGCGAGGAGTGCAAGACCTGTCTCAACAAGATGGCGGTGTTTGCGCTCTGCAACCCCATTCTGTTTAGATGTATGAGGGCAAGAAATGCGATGGGAAATGCCAACACGTTGGAAATATTTGTGGAGACGATGATATTCCCCTCCCCAGTCGGATTGAATAGCCCGGATTTTGGTGTTAAGGAGACGTTCAACATGATTCTGAAAAGCATAAAAGATGGCCTCAACATCAGATTTGTGCTTCAAAAGGTAAACCCAGCAGAAACGGCTATAATCGTCAACAAAGCTAACATAATACTTATATCCTCCAGATGAGGGCAACGCAGGGCCCCAAATGTCAGTATGTACCAACTCAAGAGGCATAGTAGAAACACGGTGAGATTTATTATACGGTAGTTGACGACTCTTAGCACGTTGACAAGCATCACAAATGGAGGACTCAGAGTTTGACGAACAAGATAAATTGTTTTCCCTAACAATAGACTGAACTATATTATTGGAAGGATGACCGAGACGCTGATGCCACTGCTGGGATGAAATCTTGACACTGGAGGAAGCATGACGCATGGATAAAGCACGACCGAAAGGAATAGGGTAGAGGCCTCCTTGGCTTCTACCGTGAAGAATGGTTTTCCTCGTGGCTTTGTCCTTAACAAAAAAAGAATCCGGGTGAAACTCGATAAACACATTATTATCGGAAACAAGTTTGTGAACGGAAAGGAGATGTTTGCTAATGTGTGGAACATGGAGAATATTTTTGAGAAGTAAGGGACTAGTAGAACCGGCTAACTTCGAATGACCAATATGCGAAATTGACAAACCTGTCCCATTGGCCACCTGGACTTGATCCTTGCCTCCATACCGTTCATGAACTGACAGGCGCTCCAGATCGCTGGTCAGATGGTCCGTGGCCCCTGTGTCCACATACCAGTGATTGTCATTGTTGTTGCCATGGCTCGTGGACGCAGAGTTGCCGGAGCGGTAGTCATCGGTGGTACACTTGATTGAAGCGATTGCGACAGCGATTGAGTGCCTCATGCCCGTAGATTTTGCAACCGCACTTCGCCGATAGCGATTGCCGCCATTGCGGTTGCCGCCGCGTCCACGCCCGGCACCTTGTCCTTGCTGTCCACCGTTGTTGCTGCCAGTGCGCCCTCCCCCACGGCCTCCATCGTAGGAGTGAGAGTTCTTGGTGGGGTCGTTATGGCGAACTGCAGCATTGGCTTACGATGTGTACTCCCCGGATTGGACGTGCTGTTCCTGCGTAGCCTCGTATGAAAGAACGTAGGCATAAAAATCAGTTAGTGTCACGGGGGTGTTGATGACGGTGAGTGATGCCACAAGGGCATCAAACTGCGGACCGAGCCCGGCGAGGATATAGTCGATCAGCTCATCGTCATTGAGTGGACGGCCAATGGTGGCCATCGTATCGGCGAGACTCTTCATCTTGTGGAAGTACGCGGCCGCCGAGAGATCCTTCTTCTTCAGCGTCTGCAGTTGTTGACGGATGTGCCGAATACTTGCACGACTTTGCGCCGAGAACATGGCGTGGACCGCTGTCCACACCTGCGCCGCGGTGGAGCGGCCGATCATCTGACTGACGATGTCTTCAGTCATGGAACTGAGCAGCATGCCGAGAACACGCTGGTCCTGCAGCCACCACGTGTGGTAGGCCGGGTTGGGCCCTTCCCGAGCAGCTTCGCCGGTGCCCTGGACGATGGTCTGAGGAGGAGCGACCTTGGTTCCATCGAGATGGCCATGCAGATTTTGGCCGGATAGGTTGGGAAGAATCAAGGTCTTCCAGAGGAGGAAATTGGTGCGGTCAAGGCGAATTGAAACGGGGCTAGCAAACGGAATTGACGAGACGGTGGTGGCGGGCGGAGCAGGGACGATGGCTCCGACGACATCAGAAGCCTGTGAAGCAAAGGACGACATGGCTATGAAAAATGTAGATCGGATCGAGAGCTTCTGCGCTCTGATACCAAATCAAAAAAGAGTATTTGCCGTAATTAGCCCGTAGGCTCTTCGTCTCTTTATATAGACAAAAAGAGTAGATGCAATCCGTAGATACAACTAACTCTAGATTACAGATAAATATCTACCGGAACAATCCGTAAGAGATTACAATATAAACAGCCAACTATATTGTAACAACTTCTGTTAACACTGAGCGCCATAAACATATTCAGAAAATTCAGAGTTCTAGCTAACTCGAGCAACAGGGAAGGCATGCTGGAGCATTGTAAAGTAGTTGCTGATTACATGATGGTCGAGCACGACCAATTTTCGGAAGACACCAGTATCGATGCGAACACCATGACGGGGTAGTACAGGTACATATTCCACGGGGAAGACGAACTAACTTCCTTGCTTCCTAGTGGACCCGAATATAGAATTGAACTAAAAGAGACTACCAGCAAATTTACTACCATCGATTCAGTTTGGCGATGGATCGGCTCCCAGGGCGAGGGCGTCTACACCAAGAAACGAGCTGACACACTGAAGGATGTTGCGTTCTCTTTCACATTATTCAAACTATTGAAGCGGAGATTCTGTGGTTATAACCTCGGTGAGGCTCGCCGTCCCAAGACACTGCATTTTTCTGTTCATGGGCTCTTATCAGAAAAAATTAACTATGTTCGTGCTTTCGAAGTTACCGAGATGGAGTTGTCGTTCCTGTATGATTTATTTTATACAAGGTTCGACTTGAAGTTTGGATATGTGGCATGGCCATTAATTATCATATCAACTGCTATTGCTTGGAGTTGCATTTCTGGAACTTCCTGCAGGCACTACCACCGCTCTAATTTGGAACAGAGAGTCAATGGAAGCGATGTCATTCATTGGATTACCATTGTGCTGCTTGCCGTCTTGATTATTGTATTCGTAATGGAGCTAATTATACGCCCCGAAAGGTGGTTGATGGTAGACGACCTCCATGACGCGACTGTGGGGAGAAGAAACAAGCCACCATCGATGAAGGGTTATACTGATCGTCCGGCGGAAGGCTGCTGGGAGAGAAAGCTCGGGCAGTATTCGCTGTTACCCAACTTCGACTACCACCCATGGAATGCACTATCGTGCCTGTCACTGTGTCTAATCGAGGTCAAAAGGTAGGGAAAAAGATTATACTGCCCGAAGAAGTCATCACACATGTACTTTCTCAGATCAAAGAGGACAATGGCTACCTCGCAAATGGACAATCAGCACTGGCCAGGTATCAGCTGGGAAACCAATTCTCTTGGGCTCGCACCCTGCCTACACACAGGGGTTTTTTTTTTTCCAATTTTTTGCCATTACCAGTCTTACCAGACCCCCGGTAAGACTTTAAACCGGCCAAAATCAGCCCGAAAAATTCGAATTTGTTTGAATTTGATCTTTTTTATTTAAAATCCGTAAAATTCAAGTTTTGATTTGAAAACTTCGGGCCAGATTTTCCAATTTTCGGCCAGACCTATTCTTCCCCTTTCTAACCGGTTTTGAAAACCCTGGCTACACATACCCACACGATTCCCGTGTGGCACACACAACCCTCTGCGGGAACACGGCGTCGCAGGAGCCGCTCACAGGTGACCGTCTTGTTGCCAAGAGCCTGTCGGATTATTGTGCCTACCTGGTAGCTTTTGTTCCAGACATGCTGCCTTGCCATGGCTATACGACACACAGGCACACAGCGCTTCTTTGATGCCGTGATCGTGGAAGCTCGGGAATGCCTTGTCGGATGTGACACCATGAGCAGCAGGTGTGAGAAGATGATGACGAGTTTGCAGGGTAGCAACAGCACGATCTTAGAGATGGGAGCCAAAAGCTTGGGAGATAACTCATACACAATATTCCTGACGACGTGCGTCGATGGAAGGTGCTGGCTGACAAGATTCTGCTGTTTGAGTAATCATTCTGAGTATTTCTTCTCGTTAGGGTGTGAAGCTTATGCATTCTTCTGCTCGTTGAGTTATTGATTCATTGTGCATGTTTGTTCGTCCTACTTAAAGTTTGTATACAATGTGAAGCATATCGCACATGATCGTGTTGTACCTTGTACGTTTGCTGAGTGTGCTATATGTGCTGAAATAAAGCAGAGCTGATCATTTGACTCAGGAATGTTACACAATCAGCGTTGCAACTTCCCAATTCCCATGATCCCAACCAGGGAAAAAAATCCCGGTTACCGGTTACCAGTCGGGGTTTGGGATCCAAAATCCCAGCCGGTTTTTCCAGAATTTGTAAATTCAAATTTTGAATTTTGAATTTCGGTTGATTTTTAAGCAAATTCATCTGGGTTTTTCCCGGAAAAACCCGGTAACCGGCCGGTTACTGTTCCCGCCCCCCCTGCCGGGATACGGTCCGGAACCGGTTCTTTGATCCTTGATCCAAACAACTGGTATAAACGAATAAAAAAATAGAATATAGCTTGCTGCTCCTGTATAGGACCATTGCTAATCAATTAGATCCACCCATGTTAACCACGAAAATCTATATATTACAAAGACAGTAAATCAAACTAACAAAAAAAACTAATTAGAAAGAGCAACCTCGCCATTTTTGGCACATCGAATGCTTTTTTACATACAACCGTTCACCAGATGCAGATCACATGTTGGACCATAGTACCGACGGTGACCCAACAAACTGATAGTGATGGAAAAGTGGTGTCACAAAATTGATCTAGTCTTGAGTTTTCAAAGCATACAACAATTCCTAGCAATTAAAGGGGGGAAATCAGTATATCAGAAGTGAGACAATGACCAAACATATATGGCAGCTAAATTTATTTCGAGATTGGATCTTACCAGATCACCGTGACCAGAGGCTAATGAAGGGTGAAGCTCCGAAAGAAGTTTATCTTCCGTCAATCTTTCCAAGCCATCAAATATATGCATTTTTGCCTCAAGTCTACTGGAGTCCTTCGCTGCAACACTCCTATTGTGGAGGTCCATCCTTATATATATCTCAAGTTCTTCAACTTGCCGAGACAACTGAAGAGCGATGAACTGAAACATGCAAAATTCACAGCCTTTGGTTATTTAAGTGTTCAACCAAGTAAACTATAATTGTTCAAAAACCAAAAGATTAATAGAAGTAAGCAATCACCTTTACAAGATGTCGAATAGACAAGGTTGGTCGACAACTTAGATAGGGCTTTTCCAAGTTAGGCATACTTTGTCCATCAAGAGGAAGGAGAACAAGATACACGTTGAACTGCAAGACAAAAATATAGAATTCAGCTAACCTGGCACATGCTCCTTGTACCAGTTCAGGTTAAGCTCCGCTGGACAGAACTACTAAAACATGCAAAGATACATATAGAAGAGCTATGCATCTGCTATGACAAAAGACCAGAGACACTATCAAAACGACATGAACCAAAAACTTATGCTTCAGTCCCTCTTTGAAGTGTGCCTTTTTTTCAAAATAGCTTTCAGTTTGTAAGTAATTAATAAATTTATGGTTTCTAAAGCATAACTACCAAAAAATTATGTTCAGAAAAAACATAAATACAAAACAGAATCCATAATCTGATTGCACATGCAGTTCTACAATACCTCCTTATCCATTTCATCAGTAGTACGGAGCTGATCCACCAACTTTGCAACACGCCCGCCCTTCGCCACCCTGCCATTTGAACCACCAGCATTACCGTGTCGAATTTGGCTTCGTGTACCATTTTTTCCCCATGCGAGCATCTCTCCGCGCAGTGGAGAGGTGGTGAAACTTTCTTTTCCACCTACCAATTCATCGTTTTCCTCGAAGCCATGGTCACTACTGCCAATGGTTCTAGCAGGAGATGATCGTGATGCAGACCTCTTCCTACCTCTTTTCTGCCTTAAATCTGGAGAGTGATCATCAGCAGAAGACGACTCTTTGCTGACATCATTGGCATTTCCTTCTTCTCTATCCTCATCATCGGAGCCAGCAGGGGCAATGTCAGGAGT